>QVTF01009672.1:0-22288 GCA_003573665.1 Oxygymnocypris stewartii | reverse complement strand
GAATACAATCACAGCATGCTCCTCGATGACAATTATAAGGCTTTTTGTAAAACATTTGATTTGCTTGTGCTAATGGTAATGTTCAGTCTTTCTCTTGTTTGCAGGAGAGAGCGAGGGTTTTTTTTTGCAGTGCAGATGGTCGAAGACATTTTGCTAAGTAATATATTATCCTAGATAAGCTCACACAGATCCTTTGGCGTTGATCTCTAACAGACGATCTATGAGAAGTTGGATTAAATCAATTGGTTGGAGGATTAATAGACATCACTCTTTTATTTCAATTAAATAAGGAAAGTCTACGCAGGCCGTCAGATCATGTTTGTTACAGAGTAAAAATGGATATGTTATGATAGAGTTGTGTTTTTATTTAAGGCTTGTTCTTAATAGAAAAACAAACTATTGATACACAAATATTGATATAAGTAAAGATGGAAAACATGAACATGTAGGCAAATGTTCGAGTCCAGGTTATGACATATTTTTCTTCTCTCACAGACAAAAGTGGAATAATGCCAATAAACAGCTATTATAATCATAAATATGAAGTTTTCTGGCTTTATGCATTCCTGAAACTATACAACCTTGTTCTTGAAAATAAGCACTTGAAATTTAACCTAATCAAATTGCATAATAAAATTAATTAAAGGTGCCATAGAATGCATGGATACAATATTAGAAATTGTTCTCTGATATCTACATAGAAGGTATGTGGCTTAAGTAAGAGCAAAAATGATCCAGAAAACGGTTTAACGTGCATTTACAACCCTAGGATTTTGCTAGAATTACATGGTCTGTTATTGGCTTATTTAGAAGGGTCTATGAATAATAAAGAGCTCTGCTCTGATTGGCTGTTTCACAGTGCGGCTCATTTCAGCTCATTTCTCACACAGCAGGAAGAAAACACAAGGAAAATATATATTTCAATACTTCTCTCGCAGTTATATCATCAGATAATTATACTGTATCTGTTAAATCATTCGCCATATCCTCAGTCATCTCTCCTTACTATGTTATGTGGTAAGTGAAATCTTATATGTACTGTAATGTAACAGGCTACTGTCGCTTTAGTGGCTCGCGTTATTATTTGCTTTCCGTGCCCTTTCTGAATTGAGACACTTTCACATCCCTGCACAGCCTGGAACATTACATTTATTTCACGATCGGCCATTTTTGCATTAGTGCTCGCTTGTTTCTTCACAATACCTGCAGGACTTCTGATGGTTCGGCTTGCACAGAACATAGGCGGGTATACATTATGCAATGTTGTGGGCGTAACTATTAGTTAACCCTGACTGTTACGTCACAGTCGGAGTTTATGTTCTTTATGTATTTTTCAGTGGTCTTTTTTACTCCAGAGATTTCCATAAGGAGGAGGAGAACAATGGTGTTTGAGCTCACTGTATGTCATTTCCATGTACAGAACTCTTATTATTCAACTATGCCAAGGTAACACAGTTTTCCATTATATGGCACCTTTAAAAACAACAGTACAAGATCCTAATGCTTGTGTATTTTTGTAATAATTGAAAAATAGTCTAAAACAGTTAGATCTAAAACACGTTAGATCCATCCAGTCTGATAACTTTTTTAGATATCCAGACCCTTTTTTAATAGAAAAACAAACTGTTGATACACACAATATATTATATATATATATATATATATATACTATTAGTTGGTGGGCCGTTATCGGCGTTAACGTGCTGCGTTAACGCGGGGACTCTTATCGGGCGATAAAAAAAATATCGCCGTTAATCTATTCTCAAGTTGGGTTGGGAGCTGGGTCTATACTACGCAAGCTATGATGACTTTCACCCTGATATTTTTAGGCGCGGATGTATACCTAGCCGAATTGCACGTAGGGGGCGGAGAACGAGTCTTCGAACTAGAGGCTCGCAGTCCGTGATGGACAGATTGTTAACGGCTGGTCTATGTGGTAATACAATCGGGCAGACATCCAAACAGCTCACCTATCATTCATCAACCTCAAATATGGCTTTTCATCTGAAAGATGTATGTAGTAGCAACTTTTACATGGCCACTCAATATGATGTTAACCTAGAGAAACGTGCGCTATTGAAGTGTTTGTGTGGAAGCGCGTTTGCGGCAGGACAGGCTCCGGTGCGCTCACTTGCTCTTAAAATCTCCGTCATTCTTGTCATACAGATAAAAGTAGCCTAACACATCTTTCGAATCTGTAAAGACTCTACGTTTATGTGTGTGCACTCAGAATAACAACGAAACGTTGCGCTTTTAAGCAAACAGGATGTGCTTTAGGTCTCATGTGAACTTGAGCGAGAAAATCCGTCTTTGAAAAATATATCTATAGAGAGTGAAATGTCTAAAAAATAAAAATAGAAGACGTGTGTGTTAGCATGGATGATTTACATGAAATTTAATCTGTGCAACACTGTGCATAAGATGGCTTTCAGTTCAATATAATAACAAAAACGACATTTTGGGTTTTTATTCAACTAATAAGGGGGCACGCTGTGATCTGTACTATATTTTTACTGTAATTGACAGTTATCGGCAAAAAAAACAAAAAAACAACAACACGGGAGTGGGAGGGAATGGGAGTCATTCTTCCGGGAGTGGAACGGGATTTTCCTCCAGTTTTTTTGTGGGATTGGGACGGGAAGAGATTAAAGTTTGTGATGCATTTTGGAAACAGGAGATGAGCCCCTGGTCTAATGCGCCACCTGGCTTGAGAAACCCGTTCTCAAAGACTTACTTTTAGTCATTATTTGGGTAGCACACATATTCTGAATGCCTTCGGCAGAATTCAAATGAGCCATTTTAATCTAGATTAATTCCAAAATTAATCTAGATTAAAAAAATTAATCTATGCCCACCTCTAATATATATATATATATATATATATAAAGAACTGTCAAAAATGAATTAAAAAGCCTGCTGGAGTCGTGGCCACTTTTCCAGCCAAAAGTGGCAAAGAATGAGCTCTTAAATATAAATATGATATAAAAATTACAAGACTTCTGGCTTCATTCAAAACACATATTTATTTTAAATTGTTAACAAAATAATTACATTTATTAAGAACATTTACAAATATATATATATATATATATATATAAATAAATTATGTAATTTAATTTAACTAATGGGAATAATAATTTTTTTCTTATGTGCTAACATAATTAAAACAACAGAAATGTATTAAAATCATGCTGGAATCATGGCTTAGTGCATATATGGGCAAAGCAATTTCGAATCCGGCTTGCAACATTTTCCTTTCTCTCAGAACAAAAATGCAAATGTGCCAATAAAGTGTGCTATTTAATCTAAATATAATATATATATAAATTAGAAAAACTATAAAAAACATTTTCATTAAAATAATTATATTTATAGTTTTTTTATATATAAATTATATATACACACTTGTGAAAAATAATGTACTTAAACTTTCTTTCTTATATTATGCTCAAATAATAAAAAGAGAAAACAGCAATCCAGGATCCTAATACTGTAGATTTGAGTAAAATTTAGAAACATTCAGTTTGGCGGCTTCAATCAAAGCAGGTCTTCCTCTTAGACACGGAGACATAAAACTGAGAACAACTCGCAGAAGTATGGCATGAAGCGCTTCACACACCTACACACCACACAGGCCGTTCGTAGTCCCAGCACTCAGTGGGCAGAGAGCAGGTATACTGTACAAACTGAGCGAATGAATAAAACAGTGTTAGCCGATCTGTCATCTGCTGATGTCTGCGTCGAAATGTCTTTATGCATGTTAAGTATCTCCATTTCCCTGTTTGTGCCAAATCGCTTGTTTTTTTTTTCTATGAATACGGCTTATCTTCTTGCAGCGTTTCATGGAAGTGTGGGAGAAAGATGTCACCTCACTTGTTTCTGAGGCTGGAGAGAATGTCATCAGACGAGAAAAACTCACATCCCGCACAGGGATGAACTCGATAGGTGTGCTCTCGGTCGGTTCTAGCTGGTTCCAGAGAGAATCTGAATTATCACGATTAGTTCCTGATAAGCTCTCATTTGTTTGCTACTGTGTGAAATGTGTGTTGAATAATTGGTGCATCACGTTTTAAGCTGTTAACGAGTTGCATAAAAACTCTTCGCTATAACTCACATTCATACACCAGCACATCTGTTGGTTGTAAAAGTTATGATATTATGCAACACAGAGCTTTTAAACACACTATTAATGATTGTGACCTAAAACCACTTTGGCTGAGATTCACAAACTACCTTTCACTGGGAAAAAAAGGAAGAAAACTGAATAAATTAATAACTCTAATCCATATGTCCATTAATTAGAAAAGCTATACATATCTAATAGAAAGTGCCATTATTAACCATCTAAAAATAAGATGGTGTAATAATCAAACTAGTGCTGGGCAACAATTAATCGCATCCAAAATAAAAGTTTGTATGTACATAATATATGTGTACTATGTATATGTATTATGTATAGCTTATATAAAAGACACACACATACAGCATTACATTTTGAAAGTATTTACATATATATATTATATATAGTCTAAATTTATATTCATATAAGTGATATTATATACAAATACATTTTATATATAAACATGTTTTTCTTAAATATATACATGCATGTCTGTGTGTATTTATATATATACGCATAATAAATATACACCATACACACGCATATTATGTACACAAAAAACTTGTATTTTGGATGTGATTAATTGTTGCCCAGCACTAATTCAAACACGTAATACATATTTTTTTCATGTTTTTAAATAAGTCTCATATACTCAAAAATACAATAAATACAGAAATATTGAGAATAAATATTGCAAACTACTCTGTTTTAATACATTTAATTTTTCAATTTATTCCTGTGATGCAAAGCGGAATTTTCAGCATCGTTAATCCAGTCTTCAGTGTCACATGATCCTTCAGAAATCATTCTAATATGCTGATTTGCTGTTCAAGAAAAAAAATTGTATTATTAATGTTGAATACAGTGCAATGCTGCTTCATATTTATGTGGAAATTGTGATTTTATTTTCATGAAAACAATGTATTTGAAATATAAATATTTTGTAACATTCTAAATTGTAACATTGTAACAAACCCCATGTTTTGAGGTATCATTTATGTCTGTAACACAAATAAGGTTGGAAGAGCTATGCTCATAATTGTAATATTCAGTTAGGGGTTTGTTCAAGTCTCTAACCTATATAAGCAATAGTAGTGTGATATTCTAGGTTTTCTATGGGAAAAGTGCTCTGGTTATCAAAGTTTGGGTAACAACAAGACTTTCTATGTTTCTTTATCAT
Organism: Oxygymnocypris stewartii; assembly: GCA_003573665.1. Lineage (NCBI taxonomy): Eukaryota > Metazoa > Chordata > Actinopteri > Cypriniformes > Cyprinidae > Oxygymnocypris > Oxygymnocypris stewartii. Next base: position 16,988 of record QVTF01009672.1, on the reverse strand, counting down.
TCAGGACTCGCTGATAGAGGTAGACGAGAATGGAACGCTGGATTTAAGTATGAAGAAAAAGAGAGAAAAGGCAAGGGACTCTCTTGTGATGCCGGTGATAGGAGATGCACTTTTCACCCCACCTGAAACTTCTCTAGCCAAAGCAGCGGGTCTCCAGATCTCCCCGGCCATCTACCGCGTCCTCTACGAACAGGACGCCTGGGACACGCCGCTGAACTACAGCAAAACACCTGCGAGGCAAGACAAAGAGGTGAGACAGAGGACGTTATTTACACTGCCATTCAACAGTTTGAGTTGGTGAGATGCTTTAATCTCTTACGCTCACCGTAGCTGCATTTGATACAAATACAGTAGAAACTGTAAAATTGGGAAATATTTTTACAGTTTAAAATAACTGTTTTCTATTTGAATATAACTTAAAATGATAGTGCTGATTAATCGCATCCAAAATATAAAACAAATTTTTACATAATATGTGTGTGTACTGTGTATATTTACATTTATTCATTTAGCAGATGCTTTTATCCAAAGCGACTTACAATTTAATTTAGATATTTATTATGTATATATAAATACACACACATGCATGTATATATTTAATAAAAGTATGTTGTATTAGTATATTAAATACATTTATATACAGTGTCGCACAGAAGTGAGTACACCCCTCATTTTTGTAAATATTTTATTATATCTTTTCATGTGTCCACACTAAAGAAATGACACTTTGCTACAATGTAAATTAGTGAGTGTACAGCTTGTATAACAGTGTAAATTTGCTGTCCCCTCAAAATAACTCAACACACAGCCATTAATGTCTAAACTGCTGGCCACAAAAATGAGTACACCCCTAAGTGAAAATGTCCTAATTGGGCCCAAGGTCTCAATATTTTGTGTGGCCATCATTATTTTCCTGCACTGCCTTAACCCTCTTGTGCATGGAGTTCACCAGAGCTTCATAGGTTGCCACTGGAGTCATCTTCCACTCCTCCATGATGACATCACAGAGCTGGTGGATGTTAGAGACCTTGCTCTCCTCCACCTTCCGTTTGAGGATGCCCCACAGATGCTCAATAGGGTTTAGGTCTGGAGACATGCTTGGCCAGTCCATCACCTTTACCCTCAGCTTCTTTAGCAAGGCAGTGGTCATTATCATGTTGAAATACTGCCCTACGGCCCAGTCTCCGAAGGGAGGGGATCATGCTCTGCTTCAGTATGTCACAGTACATGTTGGCATTCATGGTTCCCTCAATGAACTGTAGCTCCCCAGTGCCGGCAGCACTCATGCAGCCCCAGACCATGACACTCCAACCACCATGCTTGACTCTAGGCAAGACACACTTGTCTTTGTACTCCTCACCTGGTTGCCACCACACATGCTTGACAGCATCTGAACCAAATAAGTTTATCTTGGTCTCATCAGACCACAGGAGATGGTTCCGGTAATCCATGTCCTTAGTCTGCCTGTCTTCAGCAAACTGTTTGCAGGCGTTCTTGTGCATCATCTTTAAAAGAGGCTTCCTTCTGGGATGACAGCCATGCAGACCAATTTGATGCAGTGTGCGGCGTATGGTCTGAGCACTGACAGGCTGACCCCCCACCCCTTCAACCTCTGCAGCAATGCTGGCAGCACTCATACACCTATTTCCCAAACACAACCTCTGGATATGACGCTGAGCACGTGCACTCAACTTCTTTGGTCAACCTATTTACTGAGGTGCCATGTTGAACTTCCAGTGACCAGTATGAGAGAATGAGAGCGATAACACCAAATTTAACTCACCTGCTCCCCATTCACACCTGAGACTTTGTAACACTAATGAGTCACATGACACCGGGGAGAGACAATGGCTAAGTGGGCCCAATTTGGACATTTTCACTTAGAGGTGTACTTACTTTTGTGGCTAGTGGCTTAGACATTAATGACTGTGTGTTTTATTTTTTTGAGGGGGCAGCAAATTCACACTGTTATACAAGCTGTAAACTCACTACTTTACATTATAGCAAAGTGTTATTTCTTCAGTGTTGTCACATGAAAAGATATAATAAAATATATACAAAAATGAGGGGTGTACTCACTTCTGTGAGATACTGTATAATATAAATTATATAAATATATACATGTAAATATTTTCAAAATATATACTGTATGTGTATTTATATATATATATATATATATATATATACACACACACACATACATACACAATACATTTACACAGTACACACACATATATATTACATAAGCAAAAACTTTTGTTTTGGATGCGATCAATCATGATTAATCGTTTGACAACACTATTTAAAATGTAATTTATTCCTGTGATGTAAAGTTGAATTTTCAGCATCATTACTTCAGTCTTCAGTGTCACATGATCCTTCAGAAATCACTCAAATGTGTTGATTTGCTGCTCAAGAAACATTTCTGATTATTATGCACGTTGAAAACAGTGAACAAAATAAGCGGATTTATATTTTTTGAGAAACCATAATACATTTATTTTTATGATTCTTTGATAAATGATACATTTGGAAATACAAATCCTTTGAAACATTATAAATTACTCTATTGTCAATTTCGATCTGTTTAATGCATCCTTATTGAGTAAATATATATATTTTTTTACTTAAACTGTATGTAGTATGCAAAACTCCTATTAGACATTTATAATGTCTAATTATAATAATGTCCAGAGGAAATACATTCAAATGCTCTTTGACTTTGTTGTACGCTACAGTAGGAACATATTCAACTTAAAACCCTTATGTTTCTATTTCTTCATCTAAATTATGTGGTTTAGTCAGCCAAAATTGAAAAGAAATTGCAGAAGAATGTTCCTGAAAAGCCGACAATTTTTTATTCTCTTTAGAGTCAAAGAACAAACCCAGACAGTTGTATGTTTGTCTGGTTCTCCCTCTGACATCTGGTGTGCAAAGATACTTACCTTGTAAAAAAAGTAAGTAAATCCAAAGGTTTTACGCCCATCATAAATACTACGAGGGATTATATTGGAGTTTAAATGGATATGTTTTACTAAGTATACTTAAGCAGCATCAGACCTCTCACAGACTATTAGTGCACGTGTGCTCACAGAATGACATTGTTTTAAGTGAGCTTCGCGACTTTTCTTGGAAAATTGCACAATGTTTTGACCTTCTGTCTCTTGTCTTGTAGATGGATCAGCTGGAGAAGGCGTCTCTCGAGGATAAAGCATACAATGGAGATGTAAAAAACAAGATGCTCATAAGAGACACCAAGAAAGAGCTGATGAGGTAATAACATTTGAACCGCTGTTGGGGTTTCGCATGATAAAGACCCTGTTAATAATCAAAGCATGTATAGTAGATCAATAAATCATAAGCTGTGTGTATCTGGTCATTAATCTGCTCTTTTTCTCTTTGCAGTTGTCCGACACCAGGTTGTGATGGTAGTGGTCATGTGACAGGAAATTATGCGTCACATAGAAGGTAAAAAAAAGCCCTGCATATTTTTCACCATCTTTATTTTTCCAAGCAGCAAAATAACATTGATAAAATATCCAGAATATCTACATTGATTTTTTTATATATATATTTTAATTGTATTTTTGTAGTGTATCAGGTTGCCCTTTGGCTGACAAGACCCTGAAATCACTAATGGCGACTAATTCTCAAGAGCTCAAGTAAGAATTAGCTAAAGTTTCAATCCAATAAAAATAAGAAATGACTTTAGAATTAATGTGTAGAAATAACGTAAATAAATATTCTATAAATTATTATAAGTAATAACTATACTTATAATTGTATTATTATTGTTGTTACTGTTATTGTCATTGTTGTTATTTTTTATTAATTGTATTTATTAAAATATTTAATAACTTATGACCTAAACATTTTAGTTGTATTAAAAAAATATATAATTTAAATTTGTAAATTTGAATATGTATTATTTGTTTTTATTATTATTATATGATTGTATTAAACCTATTTATGTACATACATGTGTGTGTGTGTATATATATATACACTTACACACACACTCACTCACACATTTATGCATGCGTGTGTGATTATTTAATATTATATAATGAATGTGTGTGTATATATATATATATATATACACACACACATATAATATGATTTAATATTATATAATGAATTTATATATATATATAAATTCATTATATAATATTAAATAATCACACACATATATACATGTGTGTGTGTGTGTAATTATTTAATATTATATGTCATTATATAATATCATATTCATATCGGATGAATATTACACACACACACACACACACACACACACATATTTGTTTCTGTTTTTCCTACATTATATTAATTTATATATTTGACACAAATTTCTATTTATTTTAAAGGTGTCCAACTCCTGGCTGTGACGGTTCAGGTCATGTGACAGGAAACTACGCATCTCATAGGAGGTGAGCCTCAATAGACAGGACGTCTCTATTAAATAATCTTACACTTCAACGAAAGATGAAAATGTAGAGACAGTTTTGTATGTTTCTGCATGACAAAAATGGTCATGCTTTTCATTATAACACAATGTCTCATTTTTAAACCAGTGTGTTCTAGTTCTACGTTACACTAGAACAGATTTTAGACATCAGGCCACACAAAGGCACTCAATGGGTTAAATCATTTGCATTTAAACCCGGGTAATTGCCAAAGAGTAAATACTTTGTGGCATTTCACGGCTGTTGAGGTAATGACCCCTGTTCAATGGCAACACGACAGGTGTCAAAGCTTGAAACATCACGCGGTAAACGCAACGGCCGTATCTTTCCCACACACACGTCTGCACGCTTGAACTTCTGAAAGGTTCGTCACATATGTCATGTTCCTTCCCAGTCTGTCAGGGTGCCCTCGTGCCAGGAAAGGAAGCTTGAAGCTCACGCCAAGCAGAGAGGACAAAGAAGAGCCCGAGATGAAGTAAGACACCAGCAAAACAATGACAACCAAATGCTTGCGGTTTTTATTTGATCAGAAAGGTTTTACTTCACACTTAAATGTATCGTCACTGTACACAAAATGTCTTGTTTATTTGATTCAATTAAAGGTTTAATATATCTTTAATATAAATTGCACAAATTCTAAATCATTAGACGCAAGTCACAATTGTTCGGTAAGAACTATTAGGTAGGTTTGAAATCTATTAGAAAATTAAATTAAATTTAAAATGCATCAAATTACTATCATCACTATAAAATAGTGATCTGTTAGTTTTTGTAAAAATTGAAATTATTCAGATAAATATTTTTATGAAAAAAAAAATATATATATATATATATATATTTTACCATATCCCACAATTTTTCCTCATAAAATTAATAGGAAAGAAAAGTCTTGTTTTTGTGGTGAGAATTATTAGATCATTTTTTTTAACTATTATAAAATTAATTTCAAATAAATGTTATTAAACTAGTCTACCGTAGGTTTAAATTGATCAAATATCTGTATCTTTATAAAAATTGTGCTTTGTTAATAATATATCTAAAACTGTTAGAAACACTTTACATTAAAAACATTTCACTGTACCCCACATTTTTTATCCTAAAATTAATGGAAAATTATTTTGGAAAAAATATATAATTATGAAATAATTTAAAATGAAAATGTAATTTTCATATAGTTTTATTTATTTTTTAATCCAAACAACCGGTCCAACTAGCCTCTAAAACGATTATTTTCACAGTAAAACACGTGTAAATAAATACATTTTGTTTTACGGATTACTGCATGCCAGAAAGCTAGATGAAAAATCATTATATAAATCCATAATATTTTTTGTTATGTTTTAATAAAATTAAAAGGATAGTTTGTGTTTGTAGCACTGCATTTCCTAGAAAAAACATTCAAAATGATCATCCTTTTAATTTAGGGAGCTCAAAACTCTTTTCTCGTTTTCCCGTAAGATCTCATTTAATTACAATTAACGCAGCAGTTTGCTCTTTAAAAACATAATACTATGGATGGAAAAAAATAATAATTGAATTGATTCCAGCCTTAAATCCGAAGTCTAACCCAGAGTAACAGGGCTTTCCTACTTTTGCATCTGGGCTAGTATTTCATTTTTAATTACTAATGCAAAGATGAGAGCTTAGGAATTAGACGGTAGCAGGTCCACACACACTAAAGGAGGAACAGAGGCAGAGAGATAGACGGGCGGAGAAGTGGAAAGTACATCTGTAATGTCACTAGATTATTGTAAATTGTCGGCCATATGGTCCATCTCTGTTGTCCCGCGGTCAGGAACACCATTCCCCGGAGCCAGTGTTGGAGTCGTAATGTTGTCTTGTTTTAGTCAGCGTATTAGAGCCAAAACTGCCATAACAACCTTTCCCATACAGGCCCACAGACAAGCTATTTGTACTATCCCAGATAACCTCTCACCTCTTCCAATATGGGCTATCAAGGAAAGGGTCAGCCACCTCCAAATCATGTGCTTTTTCCCCCCCTGTGGAGGATGCGCAACAATTATGTGCAATTTATGTCATTCCATTACTGACCTAGGGGGAAAGTGAGCAGCAAAATAAATTGGCCAACTCCTCACCACTCTAGTCTTCAACTTGGTAGGGCTTATGTTTTCCATCGGCGGCACGTTAACCTCCCTGCCCGTAATTATTTACTGGAGTGCGTTTCTGACGAAGTCCGCCTGTGCCGATACAATTATTCCTTCCCTTTTTTTCTGCTTTGAATACATTTTTAATCAGCATTTCACAGGATTAATCTTCTTAAATGGTATTTGAAAAGTCTTCCAACTCTGCAAATTGGGGGTGGAGGTGTTTACGGACTCGTGAAATGACAAACGCGTGTGGGCCCTCGGAAGTTTTAGCCATCAAATTATCAAACGAATGTATACGAGCTCGTTTGTGTTTACTTCGTAAGCTCTGAAACTAGTTCAGTCTCAAATAAGAGATTATCTTTGATGGTCACCGTTACTCTTGAGTTTAGGACAACAAAAGAGGGCTGCGCGGGGGGTTTCATTTAAGCAGGTCGAGGGGTCGGGTCACATCTGCGTGGGTTTTGGCACGGTGACCCAGAAATCTATACCAAACTGCCTTTGTGATGCAGATTATGACCTCGCTCCCCCCAACCAGTATTGTTTTAGCATCACTGATATAGTGTTATAGGTTTTATTATTATAATAATATTTATTTTTACAATTTTAGTTATATATATATAATCTAAAGCACTAATAAAAATGACAAAACCCCACAGCAAAAATTTCAACCAACATTGAATAAAATCTTATTTTATTTGAAGTAAAATGTTTTTGATAGTTTTATTTCCATGGTTTTAGTTATATAAGCTATATTAACCTTATTAAAAGTATATTTAGAAATATATATGTGCACTACATAAAGTATGTCTAAAAAGCTCACTAGTAATATAACTGCTTTACTTATTAACTGAGAAATATTGTTAAAGTTTTTATTTTATTCTAATCTTATATTAGTTTACTAAAAGTAGCTAAGTACTAAAAACATATTTTGCTGCAACTCACATTTTTCTCATAAAATGAATATTAAAAACTTAGAATATTAAAAATTTTATTTCATTTCACTTTTGATTATACCCTGTATAATTTATCATGTGACAAATAAAGAAACCTTGAACCTTGAAAATATTAAAAATAATTTAGTTAGATCTAATGTTGATGATCCTACATTCACTGATCATTTGTTGGGGGGGGGGGGGGTCATAATTGATGCACTATGTTCATGGACAGTGAAAATATCTTTAGCAGGATGCACATTATCTTCAGTGAAATGAGTGTGCATTGTTTTGTTGTTAATGCGATAATAAGTATATATTTCATTCTCGTGCACCAGGTGCCCGGTGGCCGGCTGTGACGGTCAGGGCCACGTGTCGGGGAAATACACATCGCATCGCAGCGCAGGAAGTTGCCCCATCGCCACCAAGCTGCAGAAGGAGAGCTCCGTGAACGGATCGGCCTTCTCCTGGAAGCTCTGTAAACAGGAGCTTCCGCACTGCCCTCTGCCCGGCTGCAACGGCTTGGGTCACGCCAACAACGTCTTTATCACACACAGGAGGTGAAGAAACTGTACCTCAGTTCTGATGTTAAACCTAGTCTCTACTGTATAATGAGACCTGTTGACCCAGCCTGAACACATTCACTGTGAACTTTCAGAGTCGTAGAGTTTGCTCGTATATATTATATTGAAATATGATAAACATTCAATTCTATTATATGTGACCCTGGAGCACAGACCCAGTCTTAAGTCGCTGGGGTATATTTGTAGCAATATCCAAAAATACATTGTATGGGTCAAAATTTTGTGTTTTTCTTTTATGCCAAAAATCATAAGTATGTTTTAAGTAAATATATTTTTTAAACCTGCATTAAATATAATCAAATTTAATTTTTGATGAGTAATATGCATTGCTAAGAACTTCATTTGGACAACGTTAAAGGCGATTTTCTCAATATTCAGATTTTATTTTCACTCTTAGATTACAGATTCTCAAATAGTTGTCCGATCCTAACAAAACGTATTTATTCAGATTTCAGATGATGTATTAATCTCGATTTCGAAAAATTGGCCCTTATGGTTTTGTGGTCCATGGTCACATATATATATATATATATATATAGATATATAATGTAATAATACTATTTATTTATATAATAAAAAATTCACATAAATATACAAAACGAATATTAAAATACACTAATATATATACTTTGACTTAAGAAATAAGATAACAAAAGTATTTGATTCAAAATATGTAATTATATATACACAAACACAATACAGAACTCTATTATTAACTCTATTATTATTATAATAATGCTTCCAATAGTATTACTATTATTTTAATCAAGCTAAGATATGTGGAATATTAATGTTGTTTATTTTTTCACATAAATATACAAAATAAATATTCAAATACACATATTTATAGGTTGACTTCAGAAATAAGTACAACTTACAGTATTCATGATGCAAAATATGTATTTTCCTCTGAAAATAATATATATCTCGAGTTTATTAATTTTTGACCACCAATACAGTATCCAATAATGTCATTATTTGTAAATGTAAACATTGTGTGAATGTTGGGGATTATGGTCATAGATTATATTTATTATCTGAAACTAGATTCTAGTTAGAGAAAGAAAATCTCAAAAGTGCTAGAACTGATCTGTAGATTGTGTTTTGTCTCTTGACAGTTTGTCAGGATGTCCACTAAACGCCCAGAGCATCAAGAAGAAACTCTCCGATGAGGAGATGATGACCATCAAACTCAAAACCAGCAGCGGTGAGTAATTCAAGCACTTCATAAAATGAAGCTCAATGCTGAATGTTTGACCTGCTAATATCATTACAGTGTGCAGTGAGAAAAATCAAGTTACAGCAGCTTTCTCAAGTCATTTAGTTGAGATTAATAGTTTTGTCTTCTGTCAATCAGGTATTGAAAACAACGAAGACATGCAGCACTTGGATCACGAAATAAAAGAGCTAAATGAATCTAATCTGAAGATAGAAGCAGACATGATGCAGCTCCAGACTCAGGTAAATAACATGCATTCAGTTTACCACGCTGAGCATTGTGGGTAATGTAGTTTCAGAGCTGAAGTTTTCCCCTGTTTAAAAACAGATTTCCTCTATGGAGTGCAACCTGAAAACTATCGAGGAGGAGAATAAAATAATCGAGCAGCACAACGACAGTTTGTTGAAGGAGTTAGCACGTCTCAGTCAATGCTCTTATCAACAGTCTCACAGATATCCAGCTGCCGCAGATGGTGAGACTTTACCTTTACACCGACACACTCCGATAAACACAACCTGATCTGTCAACAAATATTAACGCACAGTTTTTGATCACTGCATAAGGTCCTTTACACTAACTACACTGTGAAAAATCAGGTTTTCAAGAAACATAATACTTTCAAAATATGGTAATACTCTACTTAGACCGTTTCTGCAGGGTTTATGAAGGCCAAGTTAATATTTTTTTTAAGACGAAATTAATGTTTTCATACTTTATTGGGAGATATTTGTTATCGTTTTAAGAATAAAATCACTTAAATGTGTTCAATTTCTCAGAAAACAAGACTTCAACTATCTTCACACTGAATTTCAAGTAAATGTAACAATGTATGTATGCATGCATTTATTCTTTTATTCAGTGCAGTGCATGCCACTTTAAATTGAATCCACCACTTTCTGAAATTAGAACTTTGTGTTCTGATTAAGACCTTTTTAAGGCCTTTATCTGTGGTTGACCCACAAAAACTACATTAATTACCATGAACTAACAATATAAAATCATTCTAAAGCAGTTAATAATCTAAGTTAATGTTCATAAAAGATGATAGCGTTAACAAAGATAAATAAATACTGTATCAAATGCTCATTGTTAATGTTAGTTAATGCATTAACTAAAATAATCATATTTATTATTAGAACGATTATTTAATATGACCAAATCAAATTGAATAAATTAGATCACACTAATGAAAGTCATTTTTATCAGCTATAAATATTTCCTTAAGGAAGCAGCTGCACATTTGATATTTTACAGTGTATTTTCTATCTAAGTACCATAGCTACTACGGTGAAACTGGGGTAACTTGTTATTAGCCACTACTGTCATTAAAACAACACGATTTAATAGCCTCATGTTTGGAGGCCAATTTAATATGATATTTATATGAATTCATTTAATATGATTGTACTGTAGCAACAATAGCGTATGGTATTTTTAGGTAAACTGTAGTTAAACTGGTTACATGCTTGTAAGGGTTGAATGCATTTTAAAACATTATGAAACCTGTATTTTAGAGTTAATGAATTGAATGCTCTTTAATGTGTTTCAGGGTCCAATAAACGAACAGAACTTTGAAGCGTACGTGAACACGTTGACGGATATGTACAACAATTCAGAGCACGAGTATTCAGCCGAATGCAAAGCCTTACTGGACAGCATCAGACAGGCCATCAAGGGCATTCACGTATAAGGCCAAACTCTCGTTCACAAGCGTTTGATTGTCCGCAGAGTCGTTTAAAACAACTACAACAAAAGAGTAACTCCATTCCATGACAAATAATGCTTTGCACTGAAAATTACCAGCCACATTTTTACAGCTCAATGTTCCTTTTAGTGAGATTTGACCTCCTTTTGCACTTATTTATTTCCTATGCTTTGCTTGACTTTATTCTGTATTGTTCTTTTTGTGTGTTATTATATTATTGCTACATATTATCTTTATTCATCGTACTATTTATCTCACAGTAATCTTATTTATTGCTATCATTTTCGCTGCAACTCCAAAATGCAAGGCCAATCTACATATTGTGAATTTTATTTAGCATTTGTTGTACAATAACTGAGAGTTTTAGTCGTTGGAAATATATCACGATGACTTTTTCCTTCTTAACTGATGTCAAATGTAAGAATAGTCCACGTGTGCCACCTGTTGGTGAGCAGCTGTTATTGGTCTATTAGAGCCGTACTGTATGCATCCCGGACTTATTTTTATAATGTAGTTCATGTACGCCACTGAAATGACAGCATTTGTTCTCATGCATAAATTCTAACAAGTGAGCAAAAGATACATATTTTATCCGATTAACTCTCCGAACGACTGTACAGTGAGCAAAAATCCAATCATCCACACACACACACACACACACACACACACAAACATATTTCCGTTTCTGTTCATATGAACTGCCTTTGGTGTGCACATCCGTGTGTGCATATATGTGCCTAAATGTAAAGGAGTACATGGAATATGATATGTTTTGTGGTAGAGCAGTATTACGTGAATGGTGATTCATTTTATTCTGCAGTATATTTATTTTCTGAATGAAAAGCCTACTGTTTATATGCCATTTTAAGTATGTAACGATATTCTTGTAAAATAGTGTTTCATGATCAGGCACAATACGGTTTCTATTCTTTTCTGTGAGACTGAACTCCTCAACCTTGGGCTTCTTTTGTGTGACAAACGGTGGGCTCTCAAATAGGTTTCTCAAAGCACTTCATGTCTTCAAGCCACTAAATATAAAAATTGACAAGTTCCAGCAAAAGAACGGCAACAGAGAGTAATCTTTCCATTTTGACTGATCTGTACCATCTGATTTTGTGTTTAAATGCACCTCCGCAGATCTGAGTGCTGTTATTGCTGTGTTACGATCACAAACGGCCTCGTCGCAGCACTTTCTCCAACACTAAACAGTACGCTTTTGCACTTTTATTCTGTTATTTAGTGTTTATTTCGAGCGGGTCACAAACGCGTGATCGATTAGCACACTGAAGGAGTTTAACCTTACTTTTACGTTGTCCATTGATTGTCAAAAATTGTTATTTCAGATGAAATAAACATAATTATTTTACTGAGAATTGTATTCTCAGTAAAACCGAATCTTAATTCTTTTTTTAAATCCTAAATTACTGTATAATTCATGATTCATTCTGTTTAAATTATTTGTAATTCCTAATTTTTAATTTATAAACCACAGATTGTTTGCTCAGGAAGTTTTGTGAGGAATATTTATTTTACCTTTTTGTATTTGATGTTTTGTAATGTGATATGAATTTTTTGTGTAAAAGAAAAAATAGTATAATACACAGTACTGTAAATGATTTGGTTTGTTTTTGTTTTTAAATATGTTTTTTTTCAGTTCGAGTAGTTTGTATATCAGGATTTCCTTACACTTTTAAAATTTCATAAGCAGTGCTGCGCTGTGTTGTACAGTTTGTGTATGGTAGAAATAAACTATTGAAATGATCTGCATAGCACTCATTGTACAGTTGCTCATATTAAAGTCCTATAGAAATAATAGAATTTATATTAAAGTTCATATACAAATATTTACTCAAAATAGATCATATGAAGAGTACTTTTGAAATATATATATTTGAACTTATTTTACTATATACATATATATTTTAGGTTCAAATTTTCATAAATATACATACAATGTTGTGGATTCACGTGGTCACTAAATTTGTTCCTCATTTTAAATACTCTTCTTGTATTTAATTAATAAAACTGCACAGTAGAATTTGGAGAAAAATATTGAATCTTCATGAAATCATAGGGAGGCACCTTTTCTCCTCACAGAAGTGTAAATAAAAAATAAATATTTAAAAATACATTAAATAAAAAAATATATACAATTTGCAAATCGATTAGACATTGTAACATTTAAAACTTTCTGACTCGACTCGCAATTTACTCTCGACTTTTCGCTCAGTCAATTTTTAAGTGCTCTTACTACATGAAACATCTTTTTTTTTAAATAAATATTCCAATAAAGCCTCATATTTATTCATAAAACTGCAAGGAAAATACTGCTAGAAATAGCCAAACTGTCTGAAAAGGTTGAATCTCCTCACAGAAGTTTGTTGTTAATGGCGTTCTGTTTACATCAACGCTCAAACCCAAATCTAAAATATATTGAATTTGTCAATCAAATTTTTAAATCGTGCTCTTGACATGTTCTTCTAATCTAGGCCTAGGGAACTTTTAAAAAACAATTTTCATATTGACCAGCAGATGGCGTATGGATGCAACTTTGCGGAACGGTTTCAGGCCTTCATTCCTGGAGTCGAAAGTATCCAACAACAACAAAAAAGTGACAACATGCGCTGATTTCAGATTAGCAACTCTTGAGAACAAATAAACTAAGTTTGAACCAGTTTGACTGGTTAAATATTAAACAGTGAGGTATTTAAAGCGTTTTCTCCTCAGGCACCTCACGTGACTGATATGAAATCGCGGTGTAAATACGGTGTTCGGTTTATTATCCGTTGTAATTATCTTTTTTATAATTATCAGAGTAATTTATCCTTGCCTTTGATGAGTTGATGATGATGCAAATTACATCTAATTACCTGAAATGAGGCGTAGCTTTCCCGTTACACGTCACCTACAAACAAAACCTACAATTATTAAGCGGTCCCTGACAAACGTGCCCAGAATACGGTGTATGTTTGATTTGTGTTGATTCAGCTGAATCTCTGGGATATGGGGATATGCTAACATACCACGCTCATGGCGATGTACAGAAATCTCCTGAAAATCAGAGAAAAGGCAGAGCTGCTCCTGGCCTGTGTGCTGATGGAGGTCTCTTCTTCTACAGCCACCCCAGGCCTCACAATACTAGCTGTCCTCATTAGCAAACACTGAGTTTAACTTTATATTGAACTATATTTTAATGGTAATAATACTCATGCAGATGATAAATGTATTTAAGGTGCTGTATGCATCATGTGCTGGGCGCACAGTTTTGTTATTTTACATAAAGTGTTCTTCTCATCTTAAATGAGAATAGACCTAAATCCTTTGGTCTATCTGATCTTAACCACTGATTTACATACATGAGGGACATACCAGAAACCTCGCTGTAATATAAAGTGAATTATAACTACAGACTAACCTAATTCAAATCTTTCTCCTAAAACACAAAAATAAATAAATTAGATTAAATGAACATACAAACTTTTGTATAAAACCAAGCTTAAGTTAATATAATGAACTATTATGTGTGTATATACACACACCCAGACAAAATAGTTATTTTAAATAAAACACTTTTTTTGTATTTAATACATCAAATGCATGAATAAAAATTAGATTTGATACTAAAATTAAAAATTACATTATGTAAAACTTGTTTGTGTGTTTAATGATTTGCTTTGTTTGTTTTTATACACATTGGTTATATATTTAATTTATTATATTTATTAACTTTATATATATATATAGGATATTTCATGTAATAAATGATTAATTAATACAATATATTAAATTACAATGCACATAATAGTTAAGATAAAATATTATTTAATACAATAACTCATATTTGGCCTCAAACTAAGTAAACTCTTGCTTGCTTACACACAACCCACTACTTTAAGATATAAGCTAATATTTTATAAAGAATCTGCATCTAATTCCATCTGTCTTTTTTATCTACATATGCATTCTAGGAGGGGAAAAGTGCACTATACATTTTTGGGGTTAAAGGAGATTTTTATGACCCTCTGTTGCTTTTAGATCATTTTACCCATAATTCCATTGGATGAGAGTATTATGTTTTAGAGTTACTGTTGGGAACTTGTACAGTGTTGACTTTGAACATTATGCCTGATGTATGTAGAAAAAAAACATATTACACCGTCAGCATCGTCCTCTATCATTGAAACTGAATGTCCAGATGTATAAATGGACACTTACTAATTTTAAACTGGTTTCATAATGCTAATTTCCCAGTAGAGTTGTACTAAGTGGATCTTACAGGGCCATGATGGGTCAACAGGGTAGAGTGGCCTATGGGGAAATAAAAAGATGTCATCGAGGTAAGTGAATACTGTTTTCCAGACCGGCTGAGAGCACTGACATATGACAAACACTACCAACAGACCTATTTATGCCAGACAGCAGTATGCTTGTATTCAGACTGATTTAGCATGCAGTGATGCAACCCTATAGGCACATTGTGAGTGCTTTGGATGTAAACCAGGCATGCTTAAAACTTTCCAGGAGTAACTGGATTGAGTGCTTCTGAATGAGTCACTGTCAACAGATTTCAACGCCAAAAATCATCTTCATAAATTAGTCTGCCAACACACAGACCCTGACCCCAGCTGCTCAAATGCTTGACACAACCACTGATTCACTGCTAAACTCGCTGGGTGTTTTACAAGAAAACTGCTGACGTGAGTTCTAAATGCCTTTAAAAGACAATTTGTAAAAGTAGACAGCAGTTGTTTCTCACCAATCTAGTAGTTTTCACTCATGTCCCGCCTTATCCGAGTCGCTATTTACTATGCGGCTAGCTACGTCAATATGTACGACTCCTAAACGGTCCAATCGCTGACCGACTTTGTCGCCTACTAGCCAATCCTGGCTCAGGAGGGCGGGGCGTGTGGGATTTAGGTGGGGGGTGGAAATAGACGTATATTTTGTCTATGGGGGAAACAACCGCATTATAAAATAAATAAACGCGAGTGGCATTTAGACGACGTTGCTTTACGTGGTGGCCTAGAAATTGTCTCTAATTAGCCATATTTTATGAATATAATTCATACATGTTATATTTTAGCAGTTTTATTTTAATTCAACAGAGTTTGAAGATGATACCGCTGTTAACGCATGTTGACTGTTTTGCCACGTGGTATGTGTTACTTTTTTCAGCGCTGGTTTAGATGGACTAATCACATTCTTTTGTGATTAATTGTTAGGCGAAGGGATTTCAGTCCTTTGTTTATAAATATAGTAAACATAGCTCCTTAATATGAACAGATGCAAACGATTATACATTTATATTTACAAATGCCTCCAATATTTCAAAAATCGAGCTGATATTTTAACGCAACTCAGTGGAAATTTAGCTTTTTGGGCTTCAAGGAGCCCCCTGGAGGACTATCATAAGAACCAGCAGTATTCACCGTCTTATGTCCGCAGCCTCGTTTCTGTGAACCACGTGACGTGTGTTTACATCCTCTCAGCTGTTCCTCGAGGAAAAACAGCGCTGGATCTTCAACGCCACGAAAATCCAAACATCACACAACAACAGTGCGCTCAAAAACACCAACTCTAATGTGCACCCGCGTGTTTTGCTCGTGCAAAGCCAGATACTGATTCATGGCTTTACAAAGGTCAGTGAACATTGTTATTCCGCAGAGATGATGCCGACATTTTTGTTTTGTTCCTTTCCGTTGATCTGCTCAAGCTGAGGAAGATGTACATGCGGCAGACATTTAAATGCAAGCTTGCAAACTTGTTTTAACGCACGCGAAAAAGCCAAAATGGCTGTTTTGAAGAATGCACAAATGTTTTATCGTCTGTTAAGATGTTTGTCGTGCCAGGTCAAACACAATGTATCCGTCTTACTGGTTTCCCCAGTCCTGCAGCGTTTAAATGTCATCTAACAGCACGGGGTTCTTTAGAAACCGAATAACTAGCTTTTTTTCCCGTCTCTCCCAGTTTATTTTAA
>QVTF01009671.1:0-22394 GCA_003573665.1 Oxygymnocypris stewartii | reverse complement strand
TGACAGTCCGGTGGAGTCGGCCTGGCCGGACTCCAAACCGCTGCGGCGGCCGCGATCCCGGGCTCGTGCGAGTTCAACTTTCACAGCTGCCCAGCGGCTCAGACTGCTGCTGTTTTTTGGCACGTGAGCAGAGGTGACAGCTCTGGATATAGAGTTACTAGATCTGGGATACCATTTGCAGAAGCTCCTCTTGGGCCTTTTTTGTTTTGGAATAGCTGTGTCAATTTTAGACGGGTGTCAGGGACTCTTTAATTATAGGCAGAGAGGATCAGGGATACTCCAGTTTAAATTTAGTCTGCCTTTCAGGTTTCCCGAGTGGCAGGATTGGGGACAGGGAGACTTTGCCGGTTTTTTTATAGGCCATTTTATGTGCCGAAGAAGTATATGTCTTTGCTTAATGCTTATGTGTGACTTAACCAACTTGATTTATGTAAGCATGCGAGTACAGAAAAATCAATTTGGCGTGCGTTTATGTTGTAACTTGTGTAATGTGTGTGTGTGTGTGTGTGTGTGTGTGTGTGTGTGAGTGTGTGTGGGTGTGATGGGTGTGTTCCATCGGCCTCGATACTTTTCAAAGCTTGTAATTATGCTGGCTGTCTGGCCACTGAAGCATAGACTTTGTTTTTCCAGTGCGGCATCTGTGTCAGGTGATTGGACAGCGGCTGTCTGAGTATGTTTATCTGCATGAACTCATAAAAACCCACTCAGTGCTTTCTGTGCTGAAAGACTCCAGCTGTATGTTGTGTTTGAGGCTGTCTGTCTGTCTGTCCGTCCGTCCGTCCGTCTCTCTGTACAGGTGTAGACGTGTTCATACAGTAGTATTGACTGTATTTAGTGAGCGCAGGTGTGTGTGTGTTGTTTCTTAACTCCTGGCTCAGATTCAGCTCAGAGGGTAAGCAGGGTGAGGGCTGGCCCGGTTGGGACGGAGCTGAGCGGAAACTTGCAGTTCTGACTTTGGCCTTCCGCTATCTGGACACATACAGAGACTTACTGCAGGAGGAGGGAGATCGCTCCAACACCTTCCCAAAGGTACTGCACACGTTTGAAAACACAAAAAGCTCAAAGGCCATAATTTTTTTTTCTTTCAAGTGTTCAATTGCATACTAACAACAAATAAAACACAAAAAATAAACAAACTAGAACTGCAAAATAGACACTGAAACATGATCTTCTTTAAATTCTTTTGATAGGTATTTTTGTCTTGTTTTTCAGTAAAAAAAAAAAAAAAAAGATTGGTTTGGGAAACAACACAAGTCGTGTCCAGAGAATATATCTTGAATTAAGATCACATTTATTAACCCACTGGGTTGTTTTAAGCATAAACCTCATTAAGTTTAGTTAGAAATGTAATAAAATAAAAAGCTAATTGGAGATTTGTATATTTTTGTACTTTTGTACAGTTCTTAGAGTATAGACTTTCAGGGTTACTAGGTAACAGAAACCTATTCAAGCCCCCGCTGAAGGAAATATTTCTCTTTTCGTCTGTTTCACATCAGTGCTTCTTAATTAAAGACAAAACACACCTGTGCTCCAGGCGTTATTTGTTTTTCTTGTTTGTGATATTTTGTTCTGGTACATGACTCCACAAGGTTTATTTTGAAACCTGCTCTTTTCTTACGTTTTCTTGCAGACGTCAGTCTATCTTGTTTTTATTAAATTAATATACTTGCTGAAATTCATTTGTTTATAATCATCAGTTTATTTTCCTCTTGCAGGTCTTAATAATAAATGCATGTTGTTTCAGGAGCTGTATTTGTGCGCTGTTCAGGAGCTCAGCCGCTTTCCTGAACTGGTGGAAGACGTCCTGAAGCTTCAGCGCTGGGACTGAGATATTACAAAGCCCGTAAGCATCAAATCCCCTTCATCCTCAAAGTGGAAATACTAATATAAGCTATAAATATTTTTTTATGAGCTAGAATGGCTGCAGAAATCATAGAGGAACAGAAAATCACATAATAAAGCCTCAGAGCCTCTTAGTTTGGGGAAGTACAGCGTGAGTTGTAAAGTATTAAATGAGGCGCATGCAGTTGCCCATTAAGAGCTTTAGAACCAGATGAAGAATTAATGTGCAGAGATTAATTACTTTAATGTGTTGTGTTGGATGTCGATTGTGTCATTTAAAGCCTCTCAAACAGGGGCAGCAGACTTTTCAAAAACCCTTAAACAGTTCTTTAACTCAGTTTATATTAAAAAAAAAAAAAAATTCCTGGGAGAACTTTTAATGTTTGGTCTTTCTGCATCTTTAAATTATAAGGATGCCCATGCAAACATAATCAATGCCATTTTCATGGTTTTGGCATATTAGAGTTTAAAATGTCTTGCAGTCCAGTTATAAACAGTTTAACAGCATGCCATGACTGGTCCTCAAATATCTTGCACATGCATAGAATATTTTCCATCCCTGATGCCGCTACTGAACTAATTTTAAGTAAATAATAGTCTTTTGGAGACAAATAACTTATGGAGTTATTTACACATGAATAGCTACCTGACTTGTTTCCCCTCTTATCCGACAGAGCCGAGGAGGACAAGGAGAGTCGCAAGAAGCAAGTCCGCCCGCTCTTCCGACCCTTCAGACGTATCGACGCCTGCCTGCAGCCCCGAGAGGCTTTCCGTGGCTCGGACGAAAGTACGTTCAAATCTTCATTTCAGTAGGATGCATAAATATGGCACAGACGGACCTCAGTTTATCACCACTGCGTTTGCCATGCTGTGCAATAACACCCATGAGAATACCGTTAGTGAATCATCTTAATCATCCTTCTTTTTGTGAAAGTGCCAGTCTGCTTCCATTTCATTCAGACCAGGACGATAAAATCTGGTCATAGAAGTAGCGTCTGTCAAGTTTTATAGATGCAATGAGCTCATCTGATGAAATTGGACTCTTTGTGAGGGCAGTAGCTCAAGCTAAGTGATTTCCCAGACCTTAATCAATAGGCAGTCTGACAGTACAAAACGCCACTGACCCTGAAGCCTGCAGTGACCCAGTTTGTGCCGTGACTGGTGAACTGGTGACACCATGACTACAGTGACCCAGTTTGTGCCGTGACTGGTGAACTGGTGACACCTGACTACAGTGACCCAGTTTGTGCCGTGACTGGTGAACTGGTGACACCATGACTACAGTGACCAGTTGTGCCGTGACTGGTGAACTGGTGACACCATGACTACAGTGACCCAGTTTGTGCCGTGACTGGTGAACTGGTGACACCATGACAACAGTGACCCAGTTTGTGCCGTGACTGGTGAACTGGTGACACCATGACTACAGTGACCCAGTTTGTGCCGTGACTGGTGAACTGGTGACACCATGACTACAGTGACCCAGTTTGTGCCGTGACTGGTGAACTGGTGACACCATGACTACAGTGACCCAGTTTTGCCGTGACTGGTGAACTGGTGACACCATGACTACAGTGACCCAGTTTGTGCCGTGACTGGTGAACTGGTGACACCATGACTACAGTGACCCAGTTTGTGCCGTGACTGGTGAACTGGTGACACCATGACTACAGTGACCCAGTTTGTGCCGTGACTGGTGAACTGGTGACACCATGACTACAGTGACCCAGTTTGTGCCGTGACTGGTGAACTGGTGACACCATGACTACGGTGACCCAGTTTGTGCCGTGACTGGTGAACTGGTGACACCATGACTACGGTGACCCAGTTTGTGCCGTGACTGGTGAACTGGTGACACCATGACTACGGTGACCCAGTTTGTGCCGTGACTGGTGAACTGAGTGACACCATGACTACGTGACCCAGTTTGTGCCGTGACTGGTGAACTGGTGACACCATGACTACAGTGACCCAGTTTGTGCCGTGACTGGTGACCTGGTGGACACCATGACTACAGTGACCCAGTTTGTGCCTTGACTGGTGAACTGGTGACACCATGACTACAGTGACCCAGTTTGTGCGTGGACTGGTGAACTGGTGACACCATGACTACAGTGACCCAGTTTGTGCCTTGACTGGTGAACTGGTGACACCATGACTACCGTGACCCAGTTTTGTTGCCGTGACTGGTGACCTGGTGACACCATGACTACAGTGACCAGTTTGTGCCGTGACTGGTGAACTGGTGACACCATGACTACAGTGACCCAGTTTGTGCCGTGACTGGTGAACTGGTGACACCATGACTACAGTGACCCAGTTGTGCCGTGACTGGTGAATGGAAGAAAGTCAATATTGTACAGAATTACCTACTATTCCAAGTTTGCCTCTTTTATCTAACTTGAGATGAAATTATTCAGTAAAAATGGGTGATGGCAATGTTTAATATTTAGAAAATATTATATACATATATATATGTGTATATACTGTATATATATATACACACACTACTGTTTAGTACAAAAAGGGTACTTTTATTCAGCAAGCATGCTTCAAGTTGATCAGAAGTAACAGTAATGACATTTATAATGTTAGAAAAGATCTTTACTTTCAAAAATTATATTCAACAAAGAATCTCGAAAAAACAGTATATTAGATATATTATATGATATCATATATAATATATCAAATCAATATATTAGAATGATAAGCTATTAGAATGATATGATGGAATAATTGCTTTGGAAAACTCAGCTTTGCCATCTATTCACTATTATTATTTGTATTGTGCTTTTAACAATGCAAATTGTGTCATCACATGCATAAATTACATTTAAAATATATTGAAATAGAAAACAAATATTTTAAATTATAATAATATTTCACAATTTTATTAGATTCATCTTAATTTAATTGCACTGTGCACAAACTGTGCACTGTGAATTTTATTAACTTAACTGACCCCATTTTTTCCAAATAATAATAAAACATGTTATTATTATTATTATTATATTATTATATTAATTATCATGTGATTCTGTAGCCTGAAAGCTTATCGGTGACTGAATGACTATCACATTTGCCAGTGTCAGTGTCATTTGTACAGCACAATTATAACAACACAAATATGTATGCTTTGTATAATTTGTCAAATGATACACATCACATCACAGTAAAAACATAAAACAGTCAGTCAATGGTCGAAAGCCATGAAAAACAAGTACATTTTTAAGCTGTGATTTGAAATCATATATAGTAGTGGCAGCTCTATTATAATTAGGCAAGCTATTCCAACGTTTACGCACCGCTACAGCAAATGTTCGATCACTTCTTTGATATAGTCTAGACCTGGGCATTTTTACCCAGCTTTTGACTAGATCTCAGTGTTCGTCCAGACTGATATTCAGTACGGAGATCAGAAAGATAATACGATTTTAAATCAGTTCTGTAATGTACAGGGCAGTCAGTGAGACTAAGATGAGGCGATGTGCATTCGATAGTAGATTTGACTGTTTGGTCCTTGTTTAGTCTTCTGCAGGGTTTACACCCCCAGACCACTCATACGTGACCATCCGGAGCCGTCTCTCATGCCGGGTCGGAGAGATCTTGTCTCTGGTGAAAGAGAAACTCCAGTACAGCGAGGACCAGCCCACCCAACCTGCCAACCTCATACTGGTGGCCGTCACCTCATCTGGGGGTAAGAATGCAAACCTACCAAGACCTACCTCGCAAACCCCAAACACAGTGTCATATGTGTGAATTATGAATGATTATTAATAATGATCCAGACCTTGACTCACTGTTGACTTGACTTGGCTCACAATCTAATCTGTGTTTGTTCAGAGAAGGCTGTGTTCCGTCCCAGCGACGAGGCCGTTTTCACCACTACTGGGCGTCAACACGCACCTGTTCGCCTGCGAGCCCGCGGAGCTCGAGAGCTTGGTGAGAACCGTGGGAGGGGGGAGTGGTGTTCCCATGGAGACCCTCACAGGGTTCTTGTGTTTGTTACAGGCATACGGAATTCTTACTTATGATTGTTGTTAGTTAAAACACCACAAACTACTGAAGACGCAATCCAAGTGCTGAGAACTTAAATTCATCAGAAATCTTGTTTTATTCAACCACAAAACGAAATTAGTACCCCGTCATGAGTCAAACAGAGAGCTGGAGTTATTTAAACTCTACAATCATAGTTCAGCTTCACTCTGTGAGAAGAATGCAGTAAGGATGTAAGCAAATATTCAAGACTCGGGGGCACCTAATGTAAAAGTTCTTGAAAAAAGCCGTATTGAGGCTCGGTGTCTTTTGGTGATTCCGGTCCTCACCCTCATGTCTTTGTCCGTCAGATACCTCTCCCTGAAGAGATCCACTGGTCACCAGGAGACAGCAAACTCCACGACATGAGCGCAGAGGAGGTGGCCAATCAGCTGGTGGTGTTCGACTGGGAACTCTTCAGCTGTGTGCACGAGGTCAGGACACTACAGCCCTCAAATCATCAGTATTCAGCTCCGCTTCACCACAGACAGAGAGACAGACACAGGCCAGCGTAACGCTGCAGTGCATTGTGCACATAACGTCAAAATGTTAAATGCTTGCACATCATTCTAATTGGAAGATATCAGGATATTTGTTCCTAAAAGACAACTTCATTGTAGCTCTGCATTAATCTTTGGTTATTAGTTATTTTAATTCAAATGCATGGCAGATGCTTTTATCCAAAGCAACCTGCAGGACATTCAAGGTGCATTTATATGCATTTGCAAACCCATGACCTTTTAGTTGCTAGTGTCATGCTCACAATTAATTGGTCCTTTTTAAATTAGGAACATTTATTAATTTACTCTTTATTAGTTTCTTTTAAAGTCATTTTTTTAAATGCACAAATAAATATGATTCTTTTTAGATTGTAGATTATTTAATGTCTATTTCTATGCTACAGTTTCTTTCAAAATTCCTAAAAAGTATTGTTATTGTTTCCTGAAATTATTAATAATCTCAAAGGTACTAAAACTAAAAGTATTATGCATTGGCACTCATTACATACACAAACATTATAAAGAATAAAATCTAATAGTTCGAGTTTGGGGAATTGAATTGGAGTAGAAAGTAAATATATGTTTTTTATTTAAACTTTAAAAACTTGTAAATATTGCCTTGACAGCTAACTGAAATAAAATATGTAAAGGTACTGAGATTATTAAAACCAAAACTATAAAAGCTATATATATATTTAATGTTTAAAAAATAATACATATATAAAATAATACAAAATTCAAAAGCTCTAACAAAATGACTTAAACTTAAACTATGAGGCTAAATCAAAATAAATCAATATTATAATAGTATGTAAATAGAATTAAAATAACACTGTCTAAAGATGGTCAGCAATATGTCTTAATTAGTCAGTTTGCATATTTTGAATTGGTGTAATCCTTTGTAGGGTGGGTTACTACAAAGTCTGATTAAGACTTGTCTAGATGCATCCTCTGTAGCTTTCCATTGCAATCAAATG
The DNA here is from genome assembly GCA_003573665.1 of Oxygymnocypris stewartii. Classification (NCBI taxonomy): domain Eukaryota; kingdom Metazoa; phylum Chordata; class Actinopteri; order Cypriniformes; family Cyprinidae; genus Oxygymnocypris; species Oxygymnocypris stewartii. The sequence continues at coordinate 15,040 of QVTF01009671.1, read as the reverse complement.
TGTCTTCGGAAACCGGCTTTTAGTTCAAGGCTAGCCTCATAGCAAAGTTCATGTAAAAACAACCAAACTTTATGGCACGTTATGCAATGTTTTCCGTGTGTCTTTGTTTGATGTTTTGGGGGTTTGTTTGAACAGGTGGAGTTTGTGTGTTACGTGTTTCATGGGGAGCAGGCTCGCTGGCGCCCCCTTAACCTGGAGCTGATCCTGCAGCGATGCAGTGAGGTGCAGCACTGGGTCGCCACAGAGATCCTGCAGTGCCAGTCGCTTCCGAAGAGGATACAGCTGCTGCGCAAGTTCATAAAGATCGCAGCCTTGTGAGTGTATTTCTGTTTGGGATGGGTACAAGCTGAAGCCGCTTATGAAGCTGACAAAAATGAATTATTCAGGAATCCTCACTGAAGTGCGTCTGAACTGTGAATGTGATGACATGTGACCACCCACGTGTATCAACACCTATACAGTATTCTGGCTCTCGGAGGGGTGGGTAGCCGATCATAATAGTGTTCGTTTGCATATAGTTTTAATGGCCCACTCGCAGAAAACACCTGTCTAATTATGAGACTCAGAAAGATGGAGAAAAAGAGTCATGTAAAATTAAATTAATCTGTTTGTGGTGGAAGAAACCTTATCACAAGTGGACTTGAGGGAAAAAAAATCAATGCTTTTTACATTCCAGTGTTATTTTATTAGTACGTATTTACTGTTATAGTACTTATTAATATATTAAAATCGTTTTTTTTATATGATCGGTTTTCAAGTTTTAGTAATTTTATGTGCTTTTGTTTTTTTATTCTTTTTTTTGTTATTTCAGTTAGTTGCCAAATATTTTTAATGTGTACGTTTTTTTAAAGTTATTAATCTAATATTCATTTATTTTATTTCATATTTATCTCATACTTTTATTGCATTATTTATAAATGAATACGTTAGTTCACACAAAAATTAAAATTTTCTGACCTTCGTGTCATTCAAGATTCATAAAATACAAGTTAATGGGTTCTGTCACTTTTGAAAGTAAAATACAGCAGGTACAGCACACAACATTTATCAAATAATGCTCAGTGTCCTGCACAGACTGATTATTTCGCTTCATAAGACCTCAGTATATTGCCCGGAGCTATTTTGTGTTTTCTGTACCTGCTTTTTTGACTCTCAAAGTGATGGAGCCCATTGACTTTAATGATTTTAAATCATCAAGGACCACGGTTTCAGCTGAAAATCTTCTGTACTGTTCTACTGAAGAATTAAAGTCACTTACATGAAGTACCTGAACGCCACACTTAAGTAAAAGTACAGATATCTTACCAGAAAATGACTTTGGTAGAAGTTACAGTCATCATTTAGAATATTACTTGAGTAAGAGTTTTTAATAGGTTTAGAGAACGATAACAAGACTGTTAGGTTGTGTGTGTGTGTGTAATGAGTGCCGTTGTGTGTATGTGTGTGTGTTTCAGATGTAAACAGCAGCAGGATCTGCTGTCGTTCCTGGCGCTGGTTCTGGGACTGGACAACCCTGCAGTAAGCCGCCTACGTCTGACCTGGGAAGTGAGTGCATTTGTTTGTTAATCTCCCGTTTTCTCTCTGTGTCGCACTCACACACAGTCTCTTAGCACCTCGGCCTACTCTCGTTCCTAGGAACCGCCGAGTGTTATTCTTGGCAGGAGGCGATTAGCAGTTGGCATGACAACGGCACTGAATTGTGCTGTTCCAAAGAAAATATTTCCATGTCCACCTGTGCATTTAATGTCAGATTATGCCTTTTGATTTTTAAATAAACCTTTTTTACCACACGTGTTGTGTTGTTGACATGCATCCGATTCCTAATGGAGTTTTAATTGGCATGTGTAATGTGTCATTTGCTAAATGCATGTGTGTGTGTTTTGTTAGGGTTTGCCAGGAAAGTTCCGGAAGCAGTTTCAGCAGTTTGAGAGCATTGCGGTAAGTGAAGAAAAATCCCAAATGCAATTTCATATCTGAATTGTTTCTCCTAGACTGCAGTGAGATTAAAACTGGAAAGACCTTTGCTTAGGTCTCCTGCTTCTCAGATGCTTGTCTCGAGAGAAAAACTGAAGGCAAAAAATGTCTTAAACTATGCTCAGGTTTGCAAAGAATAACAGTTAGAGAACTCAAAAGATGTCTTATCAGATTTCTTCCATGATCGTATTATCTGGACTATGAAATCCATGTTCATTTTATAATACTCTAGAGAGCAGTGGTTCTCACCACTTTTTACACCAAGAACCACCTCAGAAAAGATTTGGCTTTCCAAGTACCACCATTATGATTAACATGCAGTAGCACTATGCACAGTAAAATGAATACAAACCAGTCTAATAAGAATATTTCTTATTGTCAGCCTCTTTAAACATTGTAAATACACAGTTTGAACATTAACATTGTGTACCACCCCGGGTCCGCACCAACACACCGAGCGGGTCTCGAACCCGGGACGCCGGCGCGGGAGGCGGGCGCTCTACCAAGGAGGCTAAAAGCTACTGACGCTAGAGTGCCTCTTTTTGAGGTTAGGGGAGTGAGGTTTACACACAGTCCTTACTGGCATACATCCGTTACACTCACCCCCCTAAACCTCACTCCCGTCCGGGTCACGGCACCAATGTAACCCCCCCGGGTCCGCACCATCACACCGAGCGGGTTTCGAACCCGGGACGCCGGCGCTCTACCAAGGAGGCTAAAGGCTACAGCCTCTAGCGTCAGTCGCTAGAGAGCCTCTTTTGAGGTCAGGGGAGTGAGGTTTACACACAACCCTTACTGGCATACATCCGTTACACTTGCACTGTGCTTACTGCTTACTTCCACGTAAATAAAAAAAACTTAATTATTACATTAAAATATATTGTACCTAAAATTTTAATAAAAACTGTACTGTACTGTACTTAAATGTTAAAAAAACTGTACTTAAAGATGAAATAAAAACATTTTCACAATACATTTTCATTTAATATTTATTTAAGTACAGTTTTTATTTCACTTTTAAATAAAAAAGTACTTTATAACAAATGAATTAACATGTATGTGTAGCTGCAAGTAACATCAGTCAGGCCACGTGTCCACCAAAGCCAGCTGAAAACGCCCGCTGTGAGCGCTTGAACGTTTAGTTTTTTCAGTCGAGACGCTGTGGCTGCTATGATATGGAATATCCGCTGAAGTAATATGACAGACGCATCGCAAATTAAATGTTCTCCAAGCATTATTTTTCATAACAATATTATGGTACTCCGATAATTCCATCTGGTAAATATATAAATACTCAGAGACAAACAATATTAACTCCTCCATTGTTGTTCAGTCGTAGTACAAGCAGGGTGTGACGGTATTAGTCCCGCCCCTCCTCCACTGGGATTGGTTAGCTGACTAAAAAGTGACAGTGATGAGCGCTAAGTTTTACCCAAAGTTAAACATTCTTCAACTCTCGGCGCCGAGAAAAAATGCCCGAGTGCTCAGCATGAAAAAGACACCTCCCATTTAAAACAATTCGCTTGCCTCGGGGAAATCCCCGCTTTGGTGCACTCGCGGCCTAATTTATATTTAATTCAGAGATTCCTCTGCGTACCACTAGAGGAAGCTCACGGACCAAAACCACTGCTCTAGAGTATAATACTCTATACTCTAATTGTATGTCTGCAATTGTCCCATTTGTGTCTATTTTATTTCTACTCAGTACTTTTAGAAATAAGTATTTTAATTTCTTTATTTCTAAATGAATACATTAGTTCACCCAAAAATTTTAATTTACTGTTAATTTACTAACATGTTCATGTCATTTAAGATTCATACAATACAAGACAATGGGATCTGTCACTTTAAAAGTAAAAAAAATATATATAAAAAAACTGGTACAGGACACACAAAATGAATCAAATAATGTTCAGTGTGCACAACCTGCACAGACTGATTATTTCGCTTCATAAGACCTCAGTATATTGCCCGGAGCTATTTTGTGTTTCCTGTAGCTGCTTTTTTGACTCTCAAAGTCGCATTTTACGAGTCACCAAGGACCACAGGTTCAGTAAAAAATATTCTGTTCTGTTCTACAGAAGAACTAAAGTCACTTACATCTCGGATAGCCTGAGGGTGAGCAAATTAACAGCAAATGTTCCTTTTTTGGTGAACCATTCCTTTAATAATTGAACGCACTGAAACAGAGAACTTCATTATGTCTCTTGATCTCTGAAAGAACAACCTCTGAGCAATAAAATTTGTCACTTTGCAGGCTGATTTGATATTAATCGACAGCATTCGTAATGATGATGTTGCTTGTGTTGCTGCAGGACCCTTCGAGGAACCACAAGTCATACAGAGACCTTCTAGCAAGCCTGAGAGTCCCACTCATACCCTTCACTCCACTGCTGCTAAAGGGTGAGTCCCTCAAACACACGCACACGCACACGCACACACACACACAGCACACACACACCACACACACACACACACACAGACACACACCACACACACAACACATGCGCACATGCAGACTCACACGCACACACACTCACCCACACACACACCCACACACAACACACACCACACACACACACACACACACACACACAACACCCAACACACACAAACACACATACACACAAAACACACACACACACACACACACTAACACTCTCTCACACACACACACACACACACACACACACACACACACACACACACACACACACACACACACACACACACACACACACACACACACACTTAACACTCTCTCACACACACACACACACACACACACACACACACACACACCACACTAACACTCTCTCTCACACACACACACACACACACACACACACACACACACATACACACACACACACACACACACACTCACTCACACACACACTACAGTAGCACCAGTGTGCTCTCAGTCTCTTCCTCCAGCTGTTGTCCATATGTGTTCCTATAAAGTCCCCTCCTGCTGCGACGGCCCTCTGTGATTTGAAGTTGTTCTGAAAGGCCCCGCCTCATTAATTAACGCCCTTCTGATCTGCAGCTCCTGAACATGCTGGATTTAAGACCCCCTGCAGCCAAACATGCACCAGGGATCAACACGCATGCATACGCATATGTGATACACACAAACATATGTGCATTTTCAATTATGACTGAGCCAATTATACTTTCTATCCTCTAACCCTAAACTTAACTTTTAAACCCCAGAATTTTTTGCATGCAGTTCGGACATAATTTAATCTCTTTATGGGTTTCCTTGTGGACTTCTGTGGATTTCTTTCGTTATGCTTGAGGGGATATTTGGTCCCCATAATGAAAGCAAAGCCTATCCCACACTTTCTTGTCTCTAATCATTAAAACGTTTATTATATGCTCAAATTGTTGCCTGAAAAATAGACAAAATCTTGAACGAACATCTTATACCGAGTGTCTCAAGGAAAATTTTGTTAACATTAACACCTAAAAGTACAGAAAATGTAATGACACAAATATTTGCACTTTTATTATAATAGGTGTAAGTATATACACTACCATTCAAATCTAAGGTATCTTGGTTCACCAAGGCTGCCTTGATTTTTAATAAAAACAGTAACAATATATTGTGAATATTATGAAATATTACTAAATTGTAAAATTATTATTTTGTATTTTAATATTTTTAAAAATGCAAATTTATTTCTGTCAAAGCTTGTTTTCTGTTTATTTAAATCAATACTTGCCCTACACCTACCCGACAAACCTAAACCTAGCCCTCACAGAGACGGTGCATTTCTACTTCCCCCCCAAAAACTCACTCTGTATGATTTATAAGCGTTTTGAATTATGGGGACACTGAAAATGTCCTTATAAATCACCTTCTTGTAATACCTCCGAGTCATACCCATGTCATTCTACAAATTTTGTCCTCATAAACCCCCCCAACACCCACAAACGCACACACCACCACACACACACACACACACACACACACCACAACACACCACACACACCACACACACACCATACATGTACACGCACACACGCACACACCACACACACACCACACGCACACACACACCACACACACACACACACACACACACACACACACCATACATGCACACACCACACACACACCACACGCACACACACACACCACACACACACACACACACACACAAACACACACCATACATGTACACACACACCAGCCACACACCACACCACACCCCACATGCACACACACACCACACACACACACACACACACACACACACACACACACACACACACCATACATGTACACATACACACGCACACACCACACACACTCCACACACACACACACACACACACACACGCACACACCATACACACACACCACACGCGCACACACACACACACACACACACACACACACAAACACACACACGCGTGCACACACACAGACACACACACATGCACGCGTGCACACACACACACACTCACACCGCACACACACACACACACACACACACACACACACACACACCACACACACACACACACACACAGCTGCTATGCTCTCTCGTGCCTGTAGTCTCTCCATGCCTTTTCACTCTCTGTCTCCTTCCCTGTAGGTGCTCATGACTCAAGCCTGTCAGGATCAGTTAAGCATCAAACCCTTTGCCAAGCATTGCTCTGCACTTCAGTCTGACACACACACATTACACGACTCTGGCACGAGACACACATACATCAGAATACGACATACAGGCTTTAGAAATGAGGAAGAAACAGGCTCAAGAATGATGAACACTGGACTAATAACTTGAAAGTTATTTGTTAACTTTGATTCATTTTAGCAAGCTGATTCATTTGGAGGAAGAAAACACTGTTTCCCCATAAATTCAAATGCATCGGCGCATTTTTTTGTGCAATATGCAGTTATAGACATTTAGAATATTTTTAATGATACGCTACTTTTATTTGTGATACAAGGATTGCTGACAATATTTGCCAGATTTACAGTGTATAACCAGTTTTATTGCTCAGGGACTATTGCCCACAATGCAATGTGTCGGACTCCAAACATTTGGCAATGTCTTGTAAAATCTTCTAGATGCTGATCTGTCACTACTCGTAGCACAGCTTCATCTGTAGTCCGGCGGGGGGGGAATCCCTGGTGTTTAACGCATGCGTGCCTGCAGGAGCTGCTGTCCTCTAACTGTCATGAGTCTGCTGGGATAATGATGTTAGAATGATGTTAGTAGTTGACAGACAGTGTCCTTTGTGTCTAGAAATGTCAACCGAGCTGAAACTCTATCACACTTTCCATGTGAATCCTGCAGAAGTCGTGTATGTGTGCACGTGTGTAATAGAAGTTGCATATGGCATGTCATCTAGTGAATTAGATTATGCTGATTAAGCGGCAGGCCTGAGGACAGTAGCCACGTTTCATCATAAATTTAGACTGATACATTAAATATGTTACAAAATTATTTGGGTGGATATTTCAGAGTATAAGAGTTAAGCAGCTGTGGAGGTTGTTTGTGATGGCAAGGCGAAATGTGACACGTGTTGCATTTTTAATGCTTTTTGTTAAAAGCGCCTCAGGCCCCAGATAGAAGCAGGTAAGGAGGTGAAGCATGATGCACCCCTCCTTCTCTTTCTCTCTTTCTCAAAACTCAGCTAACTCTACTGCCATGGCTGAGAAAAGGCATTGCACTTTTTACTTTTTAAATACTAAACAATGTACAATATATATATATAATAATAATAATAATGATGGTTTATTTCCCCAGTTGAGATACAATGCTACTAATAAGTTGAGAAATAATATGTTAATTATTATCAATTTATTGACAGACAAATAGAAACCAGTGGAATACCACAATTGTGATTGATGACTTTCTGTACCAGTGTTATTTATGCATTATTTATATGCTATTTATTAAAATGTGTAATTTTATTTTCAGTTTTTACTTTTCGATTTTTTTTGTAATTTTGTTACTAATCTAAAAATTGAAGCTTTATTTTATGTTGTTACTGCCATGACTGAGAAAAGGCATTGTACTTTTTCAATTTAAATAATATACAATTTACAAAATATATGTAATAGTAATAATACTACTAATAATAATGGTTTATTTTTTATGTTTATAATTTTTATTATTTAGTAATAAATGTAGTATTATTTTATTAAATGATTTTTTATTTAAGTTTTGATCATTTGTCCCAGCAGGCACACAGCGTCATAACACGTTGATATTTGGTAACATTTTGTCGGGTGACCCAAAATTCAATGTCAATTCAACGTGTAATGTCAATGTTGAATTGATGTCCAATACTGACGTCAGCTGATGTTGATATTTTGTTGTTTTTAGGTTGTGTATCTAAAATCCAACATGTAGTCAACATCAAATTGACGTCAAATATTGACCTCAACCAGATTTTCATTTTCAACAAAATGCAATGTCTGTCCGACGTCATGTCAACTTGACGTTATATAAACGTCCAGTGCCTGCTGGGTTAGTTATTCATTTTAGTTAATAGTCAAAGCAAATATCCAGTTCTTAAGAATGTATTTTATTTTTATCTTAGTCCAATTACCAAAAACATTTTCCCCTTAGTTTGAGTTATAAATAACAACAGCTCCTTAAATTCAAACTGGTCTCATTATTAACAAAATCATATATAGTAGGGCTTCACAAATCACTAATCGTGAACCGTGCAGACAGACGGTGAAGCTGCAGAGCTCAAACAGTCGTGTGACACTGTAAGACTGTGGATTATTACTCTTATGGGCACACGGCCTCTCTCTGTCTCTGTACTCAATCATCTGTATTCAGAAGAGATGTAGTGTCTGAAACATCCTCCCCTCTCATGTTACCTGCCAGACCTGGCCCAGGCACAGACAGATCACCCATCATGACATGATGACTGTTCACTTCTCCTCCTCACTCTCTCGCTCTTTCTCTTTTCTGGCGTGTGAACATCAAGCTTCAGTTCAGCTCAGCCAGAAAGAAGACGCCTGGCTGAGCGAGTGATGGCAGTGATGACATGTCATTACATAACTGTTCCCTTTATTATGCATTCACTCTCTCTCTCTCTCTCTCTGTCTCTCTCTCTCTCTCTCTCCTCGCTCGGCAGATCTGACCTTCCTCCATGAGAGCTGTAAGACTTTCCATGGAGAGCTGGTTAATTTTGAAAGATGGTGAGTTGGCATATATAATGGAAGTAATGATGTGCTCAGATTAATGCACACACATATTTATATAGATACTTAAATGAGGACATGCTATAGACTTCTGCTGTGCTTAAAAAGGCTAATTATAATTTCTACAGAATACCTTTAACTTTAATTCTTCCTTATTAGAATAAAAAAACACCAACATTATTTGCTCTGTTTAAGAATAAGGTTAATATTCAGAATAGGAATTAGTTAATTTTTTACAATTGTAACCAATCTATTTTCATGTTGTTTTCGTTAATGATTTCACATTGCCTGTCATAACGGTATTATAAAATATTTAGCTCCCATTGTCCTCATTTGTAAGCCGCTTTGGATAAAAGCATCTGCTAAATGACTTAAATGTTAAATGTACAAGAGTACTTTGTTTTGTTTGTGACGGCCAAGCATGCAGTATCTTTTTGTCAGCTTGTGCATGAAAAAGAGTAATCAACTTTCAAGCATGTGTTTAATTGTTTCCCCCAGTTTATAATATCCGTGTACAAATATATTATATTTCAAATAATTCTGTTCATGTGAAACTTTTTCATCACAGAAAAAAAACATCAAGGTTTCCACAAAAATATTAAGCATCACAACTGTTTTCAAGATTGATATAATAATATTTTTTTTTCTTGAGCAGCAAATCAGTATTATTATAATGATTCTGAAGGGATCATGTGACACTGAAGACTGGAGCAATGATGCTGACAATTCAGCTTTGCATCACAGGAGTCAATTATATTTAATAATATGTTACAATAGAAAACAGTTATTTTTTAATTGTAAAAATCTTTCACATTACTGTTTTTTAGTATTTTTTTTTTGATGAAATGAATGTTTAAAAGTTCACAACAGCTTGATGAGGGTGTAATGAATGCAGTAAGAACTGTTTTCATTGTGCATTCTTTTTCCCTCAAAATGACTGAAATAATCATTAAAAATTAACTATCTGAGGCTCTGATTAATATACAATCCTGTACAGTTAATTGCCCACAGGTACATTATATTATGACTGCATACCATTCACTGAATGACTGTCAATCAAATTGTCTCTCTTTTTTTTTTCTCTAGCACAAAGTGGCCGAGATGGTGCGAAGCATCAGGCGGTTTAGGAGCACTCAGCTAGGTATGTGTATTCCACACACACACACACACACACACACGCACACAGACGCACACGCACATGCACACAGACGCACGCACACGCACACACACACACACACACGCACGACGCACACAGACACACATGCACACGCACACAGACACACACACACACACACACCGCACAGACACACACGCACACGCACACATACACACACAGACACACACACATGCACGCACACACACACACACACACACACACACACACACACACATGCAGACACAGACGCAGACACAGTAGCAGACACAGACACGCACACGCACACAGACAAACACACACACAGACACACACACACACACACACACACACACACACAGACAAGCACACACAGACACAGGCACGCACACGCACGCACGCACACTGACGCACACGCACACACAGACACAGAAACACAGACACACTCACAGACACACTCACAGACATCAACCTGTCAAATAGGATTAGTGCAAAGTAGAGCGCGTCTCCACCCGCCAACATAACAACATACCTACATGAACACACTTACACACCTGTCTGAGTGGATTAATTCTAGGAGACTGCTGCTCCACCCTGCCACAGCCCATCTGTTTGGGACAGCACAGCCCTCGGGCCACGAGCCACAGGGCACCGCTTCATAACACACACACACACACACACACACACACACACAACCACACACACCACACACACACACACACACACACACACACACACACACACAGAGAGAGACACACCCACACACACACGCACACCACACACACACACACACCACACACACCTCTCCACACACTCTCACACACCACACACAACACAACACACACCACACACACACACACACACACACACACACACATGCCCACAGCGTGTGTGTACACTAACACCTACAACAGCTGGGCAGTGCTTCAAAACATTTATGCTCACAGACAAACAGTAAGATATGTGGTTGTACATGTGCTTTCATGTACATGATGATTAATAACGTTCATTATAAAGTGCAACGGTCGCGTTCTGAATAAAAACTTCTCAATAGTGAAATAGAGTTTTAACAATAACATTTAAAGACTGACCCTTTGTGAGCTCTGAGGGTGTTCATTGATAGCACATACTTGTGTTAAAACCATTTTTTCGCATTATTTCACATTTTTTGAAATAATCATGTTCAACAGCAGGATTGTGGTGAGAAACAACATTACCCATGATGCTATGCATAAAACTCCACCAATCAGAGAGTTGCGACCAGCCAAATCACACCAAATGATCTTGGCCTCCTGTGCTCTCAAAATAGTGAAATAAATGATGCTTTCTATTGATAAAATCAACCGAGTTCAATGAGTAGTTTTATATTTCACCATCGTTTTTAATTCGATTGTCATTCGCAATGCTTCATGGGATTGTAGTTCTAAGTACACAGTCTTGTACCTTTGTCTTTTTGCCAGATTTGTCAAATAAAAGCTTGCAATGTTGTGATTGACCTAAAGTCGAATCCTTTGGAAAGCCTATAGAAACAAATGATTTGACAAAACACTTGTGATCGAGCGCCTGCTGATCAAATGCATGGTCATTAATGCCCTCTGTTGGTCTTGATGCTGTCATTGGGTGTTTGAAATATGGACTAGGTGTCTTTTGAACGTTTTTTTTTTGTTGTGTTTTTTCCGAAGCTTAGGTTAGCTGAATATCAGTTTCTGTTGAGTAATTATTTTGGGGGTTTCACCGCTTCGGAATCTGACTCCTAGATTCAAACCTCATAAATCACACAAACAAACATGGCTCCATGGTAACCGTTGAAGGTTCCGTGACGCAGCCTTCCGCTAGCCTCATGCATCTTCTGGCATGTCTTTAAAGAGTCGTCTGCACCATCACACCCGCAGAAAAGATTTCCTTCCTCTCCGTGCAGCTGTGTGTTTGAGCTTGTCATGCAGGAATTATATTCATTATCATGATCTTTTGAAACCTCCATTTCTGTCATCATCAAGTGGTAAACACAATTACGATTTTTGGATTGACAATTTTCTATAAAAAGTTTTCATCAGTGGTTGAATTTTAAAACCGTTGTGAATAATAAAAAATAAAAGAAATCTTGACAGCCATCTATCCATTATCTATCCTTTTTTCGTTTCTGGAGATATGATAGGAGAAAGTAAAAACTCTAGTCATAAAAATCAAATATCATAACTCTCTTTTTAGATACACTCTTAAAAAGAAAGGTGCTTGAAAGGTTCTTCAAGCGATGCCACAGAAGAACCATTTTCGGTTCCACAAAGAATCATTGAGTCAAAGGTTCTCTTTCTTACCTTTTTATAATATGAAGAACCTTCTTTCACCACAAAGAGCCTTTTGTGGAACAGAAAGATTCTAAAGATGTTGAAGGTTCTTTATTATGGAACCCTTTAGACAAAAAGGTAACCTAACCTTATACCAGCCTAAAAATACAGATTTGAGGTGGAAAAAAATATTTAAACAAATAAAGATACCTGGCCGGAGACGCTCAGGTCCTAGTGTCGACAGCTCAACAGAATGACCGGCCCGAGTCCAACCCGAGTCCATCTTTGTTTTTAAAACAGTTCATGTTTCAGCTATTAAAATAGTTCAGTTTTGTATCTAATGGCAAAGTGATTATATTTTGCATCATTTTTTAAAATTAATTTATAAAAATGTTTGGAGGACTTTTTGCTCTTTTAAATACGTTTTTTTCTTTCTTAAAATAACGACCGGCAGCCTGATCATAGCTTATGTTTGATCAATTTAGCCTTCTCAAATCATCACGACTAGATATATAGATCACAGACATGATAAATATATTTATAGAAAGCTTTAAATTACTACTTAACTAAATCAAATCAAAAACAAAAACATTTTCATTATAATCATAATTTGTGATGCCCTTCTCTCTATAGGTGCATCTAATGAGGAGACGGCGAGTCAGGATCATTATCTTCATCTTTGTGACACTGACACCGAAAACACTAGCGTATTAGTAAATAATTAAAATATCTCCTTACTATTTCCCCCGGACACATTCATGGTAATGATTTTTGCTGGGGCGTTGTGGAAAGCTTTAGTCTATTGCATGTGTTTGAACACAGAACCCATTCAGCTGCACTGACTCTAGACACCGTCAAGCCGCTCTCAGTCGGCAGCACGGACTCGTTTTTTCCACCAGAGCGCCAATTTCTTTTCATCACTAATTGATGATGTCTAAAATATAAAAATACGGAGAAGCGTAAAACAGGCCTGAGGCCTGGCCCGCGTTTGCACTATGATGTGAAAATTGGCCCAAAGCCCGGCACTAGAGGCGCAAACAAATCAGGCCCAAATGCAGGGCTCTAATACTTTTGTTGTAAAGTCCATTTTCACGATTTTGCTTCCCATTCATGTTTATAGCAGCTGTGCTTTTATACACTATTGATTAACAGTTTGGGGACTGTAAGATTTTTATTTGGTGTTTCTTTGTAGCAACTTGCCTTAAATGTTCCACCATATTTTAGCAGCGCTATATCTGAGTCAGCCTCATTTTTTATTATGAATCACAAGAAAATAACCCCTTTGGGCTATTATTTTAGTATGATGATTTTCTTCTATGTGCCTGTTGAAGTTGATCAGTGGGCACTTATTTTCCTGCCTGTGGCTCTGAATGAGGGCTGTAATTATCAGGGCTCATTCTCCCTCCATCTACCTGAGTGGATTGGCCTCATCATTTCCATTAGAGGGATTGATGCTCAGCCAAGCGCACAGCACTTCTTCAGTCTGGTGCCTAGAAGTGGCCTTGTTTAGAACAATCCGCTTTTCTCTATGCTCGGCAAATGATTGAGTTTAGATGCCGCCGTCCATCGTACACATGCATAACAAACACTAATATTTGTGTTGAATGTTTGTCAGTCGATTCATGCTGGTGTAGTGTGACGCTCCATCTGTCGCTCACGTAACCGGAGACCATTTGCAATGACATTTCTCATACGGTGGCTGAGGCTCGTTTGGCCAAAGGGCATCGATTTCAATAGACACATTGCAGCCATTGACATTTGTAAGAGCATGCCGAACTCCATTTCCCTTACAGCGGGTCTGAACTTTGGGGGAGCTGCTCGGATGTGAGACTTAATGACTCTGTAATTGTCTCTAATGCGCTCCCGCTGTCAAAGCGTCAAAGGAAGGATGCTGCAGATGATCTCAGATCAGTCCTGCGATCTGTTAGAAAAGAAAAATCACGGAGGAAATGAATTCGGTTTCCAGTGTTGCTCCAAGACGTTAATGAGACGCTCACGCAAATGGTCACATTTTAGCAATTGTCTATGACTGAATGATCTGGGATCTGCTGTCCACATTTAGTTTTTGTTATTCTAGGCTATTTTAGCACAAATATCAGAGAAAAAGTTGCGTAAATGAAACATGAATCTTCTGAGATATGAGCAAGAGTTGCAAAAGTCATCTTGTTAATCGATATCTTTGTTTGGTTTTGTTACAAAACATCCTCAACACAAGATGAATGTGTTTACGGTCTACGGTTTAAAGTTTACAGCTGCCTTCAGTGTCTCATGATTCTTCAGAAATCACTCTGATATGCTGATTTGCGGCTCAAGGAATATTTTTCATTATTATCACTGTTGAAAACAGTTGTGCTGCTCAGTATTTTTGTGGAAACGATACATGTTTTCAGGATTTGTAATGAACAGAAAATGTTAAAGCACAGCATATCTTTGAAATGATCATGTTAGCAGCATAGGTTTGCA
>QVTF01009670.1:0-22368 GCA_003573665.1 Oxygymnocypris stewartii | reverse complement strand
CTCATGAGCCTAATGGCCTGCAATGACACAGTTTGACCAGTGCGGCGCTGTAGTGCGAGACTGTAATTCAGCTCTCTCGGCTGCAGTTCAATAGAAGAAGACAGAAGACACGGGCTGTATCCGAAATCCCCACTATACCCTCATTCACTATTCCCTACATTAGTCCACTCAGAGGTTCACTTAAAGGAGTGAATAAAATGAGAGTGAATTCGGACACTTCGGACACTGCCGCTTACGCATAGTTTGCTTGCTGTTTAATAATCGTCTGAAACAGGCAGCTCCAGTTAGATTAAAGAATGTATCTTGAACTCCGTCACGGAAATTATGTATAAACCCTAATAGTCAATTTACAATTAATTTGTACCTGTGTTGTATTACGCTGTATTACGCCGTGGACGAGCGCGTCTAAAATAAACGAGTGGCTGATTCAGCTGCGGGCGCCATCTTCTGGCGAGACCCGGGAATGACTCTCACAGTGCATTATGGGGATTATCTAGCCGTTGAGTGTACACTCGTTTTTGCTGTGCATTGTGGGATTGAATGAGTGCACTTGAGAACATCCACTATGGTTTCGAACACCACTTAAAATGGCTGTCCCCTTAAGTAGTGCACTATTTGAGGGTATAGGGGGCGATTTCGGATACAGCCATGCTTATGAGAAGTGCATACGAGACCGAACCAGTAGAGTGTAGGAAAGTTTTCTGACACTACAAACAAAAACTCATGTCATGTGTAAAGCCCCCTGATATACTCACGGCACAGTTAGCTTCGCTTAAGGGTTAAAGGAAGTTTGATATAAGCAAGTAGTGGTTTACTGTTAGCGAACATCCCAGTGCTGCTGAGAGCAGTGTTTAGATATGCAATTTTCCTCTCAGTAATGAAACAAACACACAAAAATGAAAGCGGTGAGGAAACAGCTGTTAAGAAAGCATCTGATCAAAGTGATGTAGATAAGTTTGCACCAGCTCTGCAGTAAAGTCACATCACATTTATATATATTTATATAACACTTTATGCAATAGACTGCTTTAAAGCAAGCAGCTTTACAGTGTTAAACATGATAAACAGCGTCAGTGTCAATATTTAATATTGAATATACTCAATATTGAAGCGAACTGCAAAAGCTGAATAATCGATCAAAGACTAATGGTTAATCTGTGAAAGAATCGATTAGACGATTAATTGTTCCACTAATTGTTAGATTAATTGATTATCAAAATAATTATTTGTTGCAGGCCTACATTCATCATTCATTACTCCCCCTCGTCATTCAAAACCCATGAGACCTTCATTCATTAAGATATTTTAAATAATTTTTGATGAAATCCGAGATCTTTCTGACCCTGCATAGACAGCAAGAGTTATACCACGATCAAGGCACAGAAGTAGTAAGAACATCCATAAAATAGTCCATGTGGCATTAGTGGTGCAATAATTATTTTATGAAGCTATGAGATACTTTTTGTGAGCAAAGAAAACAAAAATAACGTCTTTATCCAACAATGTCTTCTCTTCCCTGTCAGTCTTAGACGAGCGTCCTTGCTACCTTTCTGGGCCTTGAACATGTCAGTGTAGGGTCAGAAAGCTCTCAGATTTCACCAAAAATATCTTAGTTTGTTTTCCGAAGATAAAGAAGGCCTTACGGGTTTGGAAGTACATGAGGGAGAGTAATTAATAACAGAATATTCATTTTTGGCTGAACTATCCCTTTAAGTTGTGTTAAAAAGAGCAGACTGAACATTCTTTAAAAACATCTTATTTAGTGTTTTACAGTTGAAAACATAAAAGAGGCACATACAAACGATATATTACCTTGCGTGGCGAATAGAGGCGATGGCGTTGCTGAAATCGCTGTCGATGCTGCGGCAGTTGTAAAACTCCTGGTAGGCATGACGTGAGGAGCCCTGGTACTCGATACGGCTGATGCGACAGATACCAACGATGAGGATGATGAGCATCAAGACGAAAGCCACGCACAGAGCGCCGATGATAATGTACAGAGAGTGACGTGGCATGGTGGTCAGCGAGTCGACCGGCTGCGCCATCTTCCACTGCAGATCTAAGAGAAAATAAAGAGAGAAAAGAGTGTGTGAATGGGTGTCTTGTAACACCCCCAACACGGGTCCGCACCAACTCACCGAATGGGTCGTGAACCCGGGACTCCGGCGCAGGAGGCAGGCCCTCTAACAAGGAACGCCAAAGGCTACAGCCTCTAGCGTCAGTCGCTAGAGTGCCTCTTTTTGAGGTCAGGAGAGTGAGTTTTACACACAGCCCTTACTGGCATACATCCGTTACACTCACCCCCCTAAACCTCACTCCCGTCCGGGTCACGGCACCAATGTAACACCCCCGACACGGGTCCGCACCAACTCACCGAACAGGTCGCGAACCCGGGACTCCAGCACGGGAGGCGGGCGCTCTAACAAGGAACGCCAAAGGCTACAGCCTCTAGCGTCAGTCGCTAGAGCGCCTCTTTTTGAGGTCAGGAGAGTGAGTTTTACACACAGCCCTTACTGGCATACATCCGTTACACTATGCTATGTAGTTGCTAAGGACTTCTGTTATGAAGTTGCTAGGGTGTTCTGGATGGGGCATTTCTAGGGGGTTCTGGGTGAAAATGCAGTTCCTTATATTTACAACAGCAGTTTAGTGATGAAATGCTTTAATACAGCCACAGACCAAGCATCATCTAGCAAGGTCATACACACACCCATAGACCACAGTGGGATATTCCTGAGAATCTCTGAATGGCCAGTTATTTCAGAGAGTCACATGGCTCCGCCTCCTCGCACGTCACAGTCGTTCTGTACCACAACGATGTGTGATGTGAGCTGCGGCGCGTGAGGAGGCTCACAGGAAGCTAATGGTGCTGAGTCACAGCTGCCATAAAAGCCAGGAGCACGTCATTCCCCAGAGGATCCGCTCTCTACCCCTGTGCATACATAACGCTGTCCTTGAGGGATAAGTCGTCACGGAAAAATGACTGAACTGCCACAAGCAGAGCAAGAACACCACGTCCCTTTAAGTCACTGCCCCATTGACAATTTTATATCATGTTTTTGTAATAAATAAAATAATTATAAATAAAACATTTCCTTTCGCCTCTTGCAATAGCTGTTAGTGTTTGCAGGTCAGAAGGTCGGCGTAAACTCACGGATCTCACAGCTACCGCCGACCCAGCCGGGGGGGCAGTGACAGGTGTAGCCGTTTGATTGGTCGATGCAGGTACCGCCACGGTGACATGGGTTGCTTTCACACTCGTTGATGTCAACCTCACAGTTCTCACCTACAAGAGACAAAAAAGTGTTCGAGACAGTACACAAACTTACTATCCACATTCCCCTCCCAAATACACAATGGCTATGTTGGTAATGCATACTAGATACTGCATACTGTGCAGTACACATGTAAAACAATACAAGTGCAAGTTATCTTGAAAATAAAAATGTATATTTTGCACGTTTAATGTGCAAAAATTAGTGATAAAAAAATTAAACTGATAGTCAAGAAGAATGCAGTGCAGTGTGGGATACAGTATATTGTGGAGCGTCATATTACATTGGCAAACGTATTAGGTTTTGTTTTCCCAACTGGGGGATTGCTAGGGGGTCTGTGAAAAGTTTGCAGAAAAACAGTAAAAGAAAAAAAAGGGTACAATTAAATAATAAAAATAAGGTAAAAAACAAAACAAAAAGTTGATTATTATATATTTTATTGAAAAAAATACAAATGTAAATAAAAAACAGTATAGTATTATAGGCTAAAAAGGTTAAACAAACATTAAACAAAATAAATAGTTGATTACAATCAAAAATAAACAAAAAGATAATGTAAATTAATAAAAACATACTACATCTAACTGTACAGTACTACAGGTAAAAAACAAGTATCTTAACGCTTTTATTTATTTAGCTAAATATTTATCTACTGTAATTATTAGAAACTAAATATTACACAAAATATATTTTTCACAGTATACATTGGGACTTAATACATGAAAGTATATAGCTGATTTTTAAAATCCGTGTCCCTTGCACAAGTATGATCATATTTAGAGGTCTGTGGATTGTAATAGATTCAAAAAGTAGTAGAAGAATGGTAATATGTTATTCCGGACCCAGCCAAAGACACAGATATATCATGTAATAACCACTAATATTCACCCATATATCCTGGTGGACACACACAGGACACATTTCTCCCTCCACCCTCACAGCGTCCTCCATTCTGGCACCGCAGCTTCAGACAGGGGTCCTTATACATCTCACAGTGCTTACCTGAAATAACCCACAACACATTAATCACGCGTCATTTGTACTGACATGTTTCAATCCAAGAGCATGAAACGCACCTGTGAACTGTGGGGCGCAGATGCACTCGTAGGCATTGATCAGGTCTCTGCATGTGGCGTAATTCTGACAGGGAGCAGACAAGCATTCGTTATACTCCTCCTCACAGTACAGACCATGATAACCTAAGAGAATAGATAGAAAAACACAACATGATTGTCTGTAGCAATCAACAGCATGTCACAGATGTGGTCACCTTAAATCTCCCAGAGAGCCACTAGAGAGCAGTGTTTAGATGGGCTTCACCGGATGAGGTCAGCAGGAGAAAACTGATGGCACAGATGACCGTGAAAAAACATTTTCTGTATTGTGTATATTGGTCCATAGATATCGTCTTGTACATACTATTTGTGAAATGTATGCATGAAAATATTTGACTTTGATGTAACACCATATGATAACGTGAGGTGCAAAAAAGCCAGCGTTAAGCATGTCTTGGTGCTTTCTAACACAAATACACACGTGATACACACTACATTATTTTACATATTACTTCGTTTGAGTGACTGTGCAGTTTGTGTGATTGCTAGATAATTAATTACTATTTTAACAAAAAAAGAACCCACCAACAAATATCTGATAAAATGTCTCTATTCCTTTCTTTAATGTAAGATTATAAGATTTATTTTTCATTTACCATGTGAAAATTATAAAAGTAATACAACAAATTATGTGTCAAAGTTTAAAACTCGGAGTAAGGGATCTGTTTAAATTGCTAACCCCAAGGAACAGCAATAGCAATAATGCTAAATATCGAATTAAAACACTGAACACAGAGCATTTCAAAGTGTACTGCATTTGATATTGTGTGCAACGCAAACCAGAAATGATGATTACTTTACGAAGTGACAACGCCAACTACTGGCCTGGTGTGAACAATACAGCAATTTAAGTTGCTTCACAGATCCACGTGAACGGTGATCAGTTTTGATAAAGAAGTCATTTGTACACAACATTTTTCAGAAATCAAAGGGAAAAATGATCTGTTTTTGGAAATAGTTGTCATGTAAACATACCCGTAAAATTAAGATATCGCGCACAAGCACTCGTCAACTTCTCGTGCACAGTTACGTTGGTTTTGTTTTTTTGGCTGTGAAGTAATGACGGTGTCGCCACCTTGTGGAACAACTTTTTCACAGACTTTTTTATTTGATTTATTATTATTTGTATTTATTTTTGTTGCATGTGCGAAGTACAAATAGTACACAAACTCTTAGCATAGACCAGTGCTGCCACCTAGTGATGTCAAAATGGCTGAAGAACTCAATTCGAATTTTGCACTAAAATATTATCAATATTTGAATTATATTTTAATTTAAAAGGCATCATTTCTGTTAGAGGGAAAAGATACTGTCTTTCATCCCGAGGCCACAAGAGGGTGCATCGAGCAAAATATTAACATAACTATATGCAAAAAAGTGCATAATGGGGAAGTTGGGGAAGTCGTCGTAGAGAGTCGGACTCGTAATCCAAAGCTTGTGAGTTCGAGTCTCGGACCGGCAGGGATTGTAGGTGTGGAGTGAATATACAGCGCTCTCTCCACCTTCAACTCTCCACCTTCAATACCACGACTGAGGTGTCCTTGAGCAAGACACCGAACCCCCAACTGCTCCCCGGGCGCCGCAGCATAAATGGCTGCACACTGCTCCGGGTGTGTGTTCACGGTGTGTGTGTTCACGGTGTGTGTGTGCACTGCTGTGTGTGTGTGTGTGTGCACGGTGTGTGTTCACGGTGTGTGTGTGTGTGCACTTGGATGGGTAGATGCAGAGCACGGATTCAGAGTATGGGTCACCATACTTGGCCGTATATCATGTCACTTTCACTAATGTTTATAAACCAAATATAATTAAGTTGCTTAAACAATTATAAACTAAAAATAATCATGCAAAAAATTGCTTATTTTACATAGTATTTTTGTCTTGTTTCTAGTAAAAAAAATATAAAATATAAAACAAATATTTAAATCAAGATAACTTTACTAGATAAGCAAAATGACATAATATTTTTAGTCTTGATTCCAGGAAAACAAAAAAATTAAATTAAGTGCATTTTGCTTAAAACAAGTACAATTATCTGCCTACAATTATTCTTAAAACAAGAGTTTTACCCAACTGGCAGATAATTTTACTTGTTTTAAGCAAAATGCACTTAATTTAGATTTCCCCCACTGGAAACAAGACTAATAATCTCAAGTCATTTAGCTTATCTAGTAAAAGTATCTTGATTTAAGTATTTTTTGATATTTTGACTAGAAACGAGACAAAAATACTTCATAAGATTTTTTGCAGTGTGCATAATTTAAAACAAAGTGACGAAAGCCAATCACACGGAGAATGAGATGCGGTGAAATGGAAAAAACCCAGCTGAACATACAGAGTGTGTGCGGTTAGAAAAATCAGGCTGTGATCGTGCAGCACACGAATAATACTACTGATACTGACATTTCATTGTGTGCTGGAACACAAACGCTTGACATATGCACACTAGAAAGACTATTCCTCGTCCAGTGTCTGTGCTATTTCTCTCCAGAAGATATGAGCTGATAAAAATACATTTCTACTTGTTTAAATTCGAGTTATGAGTATTTCTTCAATCTTTCACACAACCGCTTATCAAGACATGCTGGGAAACAAAAGTTCGGACCAGTGTTGTGGACAAACAAATTAGTGAAAAACATCAAGCTAGTTGAGATAATAGAGTGTGCATGGTTTGGGCTGTGCTTATACAGTACATGCATTCAAATTACATCATGCACACATCATGCACTGTATGTATACCATAGTGAATGTGTAAAAATAGAGTAAACTGTGGGCTTTTACTTTGCAAACATCACTAATTAGTATCCCCGTGTCATTAGACATGCTTTGGTTATTTATATTTAATAAAATAATTAAATTAAATCCAGAAAAAGTAATGGAAAACAGGATTAGGTAAAAATAAAACATTTCATAGGGTCTTAAAAAAGATTTTTTTGTCATAAATTGCTGTTTAATATTGCAATATATATGCTGATAATTAAATTACGTCATGCACACATCATGCACTGTATGTATACCTTAGTGAATGTGTAAAAATAGAGTAAACTGTGGGCTTTTACTTTGCAAACATCACTAATTAGTATCCCCGTGTCAAGAATGCTGCCATTAAATCATTTGTTTCGCTGATGATCATTTTGTGTTTACTGAGTGTGCAAATCTCAGCAATCCCACCGGCACGGGCATTTGTCATCTTCATAGCGCCATCCCATTGAGCATTACGTGCAATCCCACCGGAGAACGTTTAGGACACCTCTTATCAAAGCGGGGTGATTTCAGTGGATAGACTGATCCGGCTGCACAGCTGGTGCGGTCACACTTCACAGATAATGATGTCTGAGCACGCAATACACAGGAGGCAGTTGCCATGGCAACAGACATAGTTGGAGGGAATGTAAAGAAGAGACACAGCTATGAGATCCTCACCTGGTACACACAGACACCTATAACTAGTGCCGATGCTGCGGCAGATCCCATGAGCGCATGGGTTGAGGGCGCAGAAGTCCACTAGCTGGGCGCAGGTCGGTCCGGTAAAACCTGCAGGACAGGTGCAGCTGAAGCCCAAACCCGCACCCTGTGGGGAGCAGCTGGCATTATTGTGGCAGGGCCCAGAAGCACAGGGATCAATCTTCTGCTCGCACATGGCACCCTGATAACCTAGCAGAGAGAAAGAGACTAAGATGTGCAGTATTGCATAAAGAAACCAGTTTGAGTCTGATGCAGTTCATGTAGCCTTAAACCTCAATAACCACTATAGAAAATTACAGACATGAAGGACATCCGATGAGATATTTACAGATGAGTGAACATGGATGAGATCTTATTTGACAGTATTTGCTAATTATTGTTAATATTTAAAGTCACAGTGAAATGGAAGTAGCAACGGATCTGTTCTTACGTATTGTGGCATAAACTTGAGTGCAAAGGATAACTCGGATAATAGGATAAAAGTAGTGTGTGTGTGGGGGGGGGGGGGGGGGGGGGGGGAGGGTGTAGGACCTATGATTTCCAAGATGTGGAGAATCCAGTCATAAAAAGTGTTTTCAGCCTATGCTGCCTCAGTATATGAGTAGATGAAACCATAAACAATCTCTAGAAATGCTCTAAGAGCCACTTTTATATATATATAAAAACTATCATCATATATAGAAACGGAAACCAAAAGATCTTCACAACAACCCATCAAAAAAAAAAAAAAAATTAAGTTTAAGTTAAAGAAACCATGACAGAAATGTTACTTAATGTAATGATATTACTACTACTAATAATAAGAGTATTGTTAAAATGTATTATCAAATTATTATTTTTAAATTAATATATGTCATGATTATCTCATACAATTATTTACCAGAATTTTAGTAGAAAAATGTAAATATACAACACTGTATTTCTGGAGAAAAAATAAAATAAATATAAAAATTATAATTTATGAAAATAAATAAAATCTATTAATTAGACATGCTTTGGTTATTTATATGTAATAAAATAAGTCAAATTAAATCCAGAAACAGTAATGGAAAACAGGATTAGGTAAAACATAAAACATTTCATAGGGTCTTAAAAATTATTTTTTTTGTCATAAATTGCTGTTTAATATTGTAAGTTTCATGATTTCATTTAATTACACACGTTTTTTTATGAATACAATTTAAATTAACCATTAAAACAGAATCTTAAAAAAAGGAATCCAGAAAAATTCAACCAGAAAAATGCAATAAAAAAAAATAAAACAATAAAAAATAAAGCACAATTTGGGAAACAAATTAACGGATATCTCATGTCCATACGGTTGTAAATTGGATGTTGAGATGTGGATGTGGCACTCAGAGATGAACGAGAGCTAGTAGGGTTGTGTTTAAGTGGATAAATAGTCAAATATCTTGGTCACAATGCCAGAACTATTGGCTTTATATACAGAAGAGTGACCAATCAAAGGGAAACCCTGTATGAGATGTCTTAGTAACCACCACTGCCCGAGCAGCTTCAAGGCGTCTTGGCCTTCTGTACATCTATTGGATGGATGAACACCACTGCTTTCCCTTATTTGGCATTTCAATGATGATGATGGAGATCCTTGAAGATCGAAAGGTGTTCGACTGGGTTGAGATCAGGTGGATTTTCCTTTGCATTTATCGGCTGTTTGCTAAAAACTGAATTCTGTGTATAAGTGTGTGCAGGTACACATGTGCAGTGTGTGTTAGTTGTTGTGCATTTGTAGTCTCCTCTCAGTAACATGCACGCACCAGCAGATTACAAGTTTGGTGGCTATGATCCTCCCAATAAATGTCAATCACACACAGAGAAGAAATAGAGCTCAGTGCGCTGATCCGCCCACACTTTCCCTTACGGACGCGCGTTCATGCATTATCTTAATGAAACTCTCGCAGCCAACATGAATGTGCTTCACTGCCAGTATGAAAATGCATTATTTATTTATCCTCATACCACTCATGTCGTTCCAAACCCATATGCTTTTATTCTTTTATTTTTTTGTAGAAAACAAAAGGTGAAACTAGGACAGATCATAGAAGCTCCAGCAAAAAAAACACCTTCACAGCCGTCCATTTAACTTGTGCACTCTTCAATTTTTCTGAAGGCAGACATACATGTAATCAATGCAAATTTTGATATCAATTTGATCAAAAAACATCACTGTTGTAATGTGTCTCGACCAAACCTCACTGACAACAAACATCACACAACTACTGTAGTACCATATTTCCTTTGAGAGCTTCATTGAAGGGGAAGGCATGCAGTGAATTATTTACATTTTAGTATTTTAGTCTAACACAAATCCCTTGAATGGAGATTTGGAACATATTGCACGAGTAATCTGGACTACTTTTATAGTGCGTTTGGCGATTCATAAATGCGAATATTACCAATTGTGATTGTATGATAAACTGATTTTGCATCATTCACAGTATAGAATGCAGCATTTATTAGAAAGCTAGCGGTAGGTAGAGCAGAGGAAGATCATTTCATTGGTTTAGGCTTGTAGAGTGGTTAAATGTCTTCAGCTGCTTCTTGAAAGCGGATGGTTTCAGTAGTTTGGGTGAAGGATAGTAGCTCGTTTCAACAGAGAAGGGAAGAAATGGTGACAGCTCTGGAAAGCAACTTTGTAGATGTTGAAAAAAATGAAAGCATGCAGGTTTAAAAGACATGTAGAATAATGAAAGAATTTGTATTTTTGAGTGAACCCTGTTTCGAATAGTCCTAAAGTTCGATTCCAACCGAAAGCCTTTCACTGCTGTTTTGCAGTCGTTTCTATTACCATCCAGAGCTTGAATGGATGGTTTGGCCCTGAGATGCCGAAATAGCTATTAACTGCCTCACATAGCTGCTGAAATATTTAAAGCCGTACCCTGAGCTGTACCACACTAATTAGAAATGTGCTTCTGGTGCCACTTTCTTTATTGTTTCAGCGTTCCTTGAGTTTCAAACGGTGGCTTTCGGTGTCCGTTCACACCGTAAGATTGATATTTCAGCCTACGAGTGCCTTTATACCACCAGAGTTCAAGGGACTCCTATCAAATGCCCTTTCTAGTCTGTTTCTAGAGGTTCTTCGGGAAGCAGAAGCGGTTGAGTCCCTGTTATCTGCTGACTGAGAGCGTGTCCTGGTTAGAGAGAGAGCCAGCGCTGGAGGTACAGTCCTCCTGAGAGAGAGGGCGGCACTGAGCTGTGTTTCACGATTAATTGGAAGAAAGGAAAAGAGTTTAAAATAAGCAACTCTCTGACACACTTAGAGAGAGCAAGAGGAGAAGGAACAGAAATAGAGCTCGAATCAGGACGATTCAAGCTTAACACACACATAGAATGCAACCATACACACTGCGACAAACACACAAACGGTTTGATCGTGTCAGACATGATTTCATGAGAAGTACCTCCAGCACAAGAGCAGTGAGGTCCTTCAAGGCTGCTGGAGCAAGTGGCTCCGTTCCTGCAGGGTCCAGAAACACAGTGATCCACCAATGACTGACAACGGTCTCCCTCGAAACCTAAAACAATTTTGAAAGTTTACATTTAAAATGATTTTCAAAGTAAAACATTACACGTTTGCATTTCAGTTTTCAGACATATAAATATGCAAATATACATTCTGCGTTGTAATCGGTTACACAAGCAAACTTTTTTCCACGTCTTTTTTTTGCATTTGTAACTTTTTCATTAAGACATGATTTAGTATGTTTATTAAGTTATTTTCAACATGGGGATATTGGTCATTTCAGGTTTTACTATCCATTTAGTCCTTATAACGTTGAGAAAACCTGACACATACAAATGGCTGCAGTAAACACAATCTGTTATTTTCCTTCAGATTAAAACAGTGAGAAAAAAAAAGAAAAAAAAGCCTTCAGTTATAACCCAACAATACTCGGTTGGCCAGAGCAGGCTGGCTGCTTTTCTTACAACACCACTAATTAACATCATTTATGCCCTCATGTGTTCTCCGTAATCCTCTTACAGTAATGGACGGAGCAGTAAACAGTGTTTGTTTGTGTGCTTGCGTGACGTCCAGCAGACATTGACAGGTATGCCTTGCAATCACCATGTCCATGACAGCATTTCTTAAAAGGCACAGTTGTTTCTTCTGGAAGGCTTTAAATAGCAGGCTCAAAATAATCTTAATTTACATAATCAAAGGCAAAAATCCCGACCTTCAATGTCTCTAGCTCAACCTTTATTTTGTTCTTCCCCTGCCCTATCTTTCTATTCATAACATCATCATAGCATTAAAGCTCTGTGCTCTGCCCGAGGTTAACCTCCATTATTCACAAAAACAGACACAAGACAGAACATTCATATTTACACAATTCATAAGGACTATATTCCTGCTGTGCAAATACACAGATATATTTTATGTTACAGTTTTTCTCAATTGCCTTGGCTTACTTCTCGAATGTTTTTTTTCTTTCGAAACAATAAGTTCAGATCTCTGAACAATTAGCTTCTTGTTCATATCAGATTGGAATTTCTTATTGATTTGAGCAAATTGCAAATGTTTTGGGACATGTGTGCAGACAGTAAGTACAATTGTCTGCAGTTTGCACAACAACTTAATGCATATGGCTCGTTGATCAAAACTGATGAGTCGATTCTCACTTAAACTGTTGATAACTTCTCAATCATTTTTCATCGTGTAAGCCAGGGATACTCAAATCTGGCTGGCGAGATCCACTTTCCTGCATAGTTTAGCTCGAACCCTGATCAAACACACATGGGCATGTTAATCAATGTCTTCAGGATCAGTAGAAAGTCACAGGTAGATGAGTTTGATCAGGGTTCGAGCTAAACTCTGCAGGAAAGTGCATCTCGTGAGCCAGATTTGAGTATCAATGGTGTAAGCCATCACATTCAAAACGACCCATTCAATTATCCAAAATGTGCATACACACATCTATATTCCATAAGTATCTGACATTGACATTGTTTGTAATGTCTGCTAAATTGGCAAATTACCTCTAATTGCAATACAATTGAATCAACCATTCAACCATTTAACCAATCAAGTTTGGGAGCATGTGTATATATATATATATATATATATGTGTGTGTGTGTGTGTGTGTGTGTGTGTGTGTGTGTGTGTGTATATGTAGATCGTCTACAGCACAATCACTATAATTTTTGGAGGTGGAAAGTATATGATCATGAGCACAAGATCAGATGTCTCTGTTGGATGCCATGAGTACATCACAGCTGATCATTGCAGGGATGTGTGCGGCATTCAAGGAGATCCCCCCCCCCAAAACACAAAATGTTATTTTGTATTTTTGTGTATTTGTGCTAACATAATAAATATGAAATGTACAGTAATTGGACAAGCAAGATTTCACTTTACATGTAATACATTCGTACAAAAATAAATGTACTGTATAAATACAAATGTTCATATACTTTTTTTTCTATGTACTATTGACTCTTCTCAACAAATATCAGATTTTTGTATAAAACCTTAATTTCCAAGGTTAACTGTCACGATGACAGAAATACTTTATATTCTGGTGGCCTTGGCCACATTACTGACACGATAACTAGGTTTTGAAGCACTGAATGAAATGTTTTGGGTGAATAACTACAGTTCTGAAGTTCCAGCGAACAGTTGTGACATTTGCACTCACAGTTTAGAGAATGTTAAGACTGTTTGAAAAATGTGCAAAGCAATTGAGAAAAACTGTAATAAATTGAATATATTTAAATTAATAAAAGCACATTGCAGGTGGTTTGTAAAGTGTTTTAATATAAATGCTTGATGTTTATGTAGAACTATACTAGGGGAAAGTAATTTTACAGCAAAACTAATATCACTAAATGCTGTTCTTCTGATTCTATTCATCAAAAAACAGTAATTATATTTGTGTAAAGCAATTTGTTTATGTTCTCCATTTTGAAAACATGAAACTTTGTCGATTTAGATGATCTGTTGTTAATATTACTGCTGCAGCTGCTATGCTGTTTTAATTGTTGTGATATGAAGATGAAATTAAATAAAAACTGAAGCAAAACATTAAATAAATATCAGTTCCGAATGTCAGTTAAAGGACATTAATTGGCAACTATATTGGTTAGAAATAAATTCTCAAACAATCATCACAACTGTTTTCATAATTGATAATAACAATACATGTTGAGCAGCCAATCAGCATATAAGGATGTTTTCTGAAGATCATGTGACACTGAAGACTGGAGTTATGATGCTTAAAATTCAGCTTCGATCACAGGAATAAATTACATTTTACACTATATTCTAATAGATAACAGTTATTCTAAATTGTAATAATATATCACAATAGTACTGTTTTCATTGTATTTTTGATTAAAATAAACGAAGCCCTGGTGAGAATAAAATACATTAATATAACAATTATGTTATTATCTGACTTTTCATATATATTATAATCTAAACTTGCGTAGCCACCACAGTGAACTATTACAAAGAAGGGAGAAAAAAATAAAATAAAAAATAAAGCTTGTTTTTAAGTAAATATATATATATATATATATATTTAAAAGGTTTATTTTTCCCATTTAACCTAGTTGTATATACTTCACCGATGAATATAGGTGTGCAAATGTGATATCCCAGACAAAACACAAATAATGCAACTTAGATCAAAACCCTGTACACACACGCTCACACACCTGGCTGGCAGGTACAGCTGTAGTTTTGTCCATCTCTCTGCACAGTTTCTGAGAATGACTGAAACACACACACGCTCACACACCTGGCTGGCAGGTACAGCTGTAGTTTTGTCCATCTCTCTGCACAGTTTCTGAGAATGACTGAAACACACACACGCTCACACACCTGGCTGGCAGGTACAGCTGTAGTTTTGTCCATCTCTCTGCACAGTTATCTGAGAATGACTGAAACACACACACACACGCTCACACACCTGGCTGGCAGGTACAGGTGTAGTTTTGTCCTTCATCTCTCTGCACAGTTATCTGAGAATGACTGAAACACACACACACGCTCACACACCTGGCTGGCAGGTACAGGTGTAGTTTTGTCCATCTCTCTGCACAGTTATCTGAGAATGACTGAAACACACACACACACGCTCACACACCTGGCTGGCAGGTACAGCTGTAGTTTTGTCCTTCATCTCTCTGCACAGTTATCTGAGAATGACTGAAACACACACACACGCTCACACACCTGGCTGGCAGGTACAGCTGTAGTTTTGTCCTTCATCTCTCTGCACAGTTATCTGAGAATGACTGAAACACACACACGCTCACACACCTGGCTGGCAGGTACAGCTGTAGTTTTGTCCATCTCTCTGCACAGTTTCTGAGAATGACTGAAACACACACACACGCTCACACACCTGGCTGGCAGGTACAGGTGTAGTTTTGTCCATCTCTCTGCACAGTTATCTGAGAATGACTGAAACACACACACACACACGCTCACACACCTGGCTGGCAGGTACAGGTGTAGTTTTGTCCATCTCTCTGCACAGTTATCTGAGAATGACTGAAACACACACACACACGCTCACACACCTGGCTGGCAGGTACAGGTGTAGTTTTGTCCATCTCTCTGCACAGTTATCTGAGAATGACTGAAACACACACACACACGCTCACACACCTGGCTGGCAGGTACAGGTGTAGTTTTGTCCTTCATCTCTCTGCACAGTTTCTGAGAATGACTGAAACACACACACACATGCTCACACACCTGGCTGGCAGGTACAGGTGTAGTTTTGTCCTTCATCTCTCTGCACAGTTTCTGAGAATGACTGAAACACCACACACACACGCTCACACACCTGGCTGGCAGGTACAGGTGTAGTTTTTGTCCATCTCTCTGCACAGTTTCTGAGAATGACTGAAACACACACACACATGCTCACACACCTGGCTGGCAGGTACAGGTGTAGTTTTGTCCTTCATCTCTCTGCACAGTTTCTGAGAATGACTGAAACACACACACGCTCACACACCTGGCTGGCAGGTACAGCTGTAGTTTTGTCCTTCATCTCTCTGCCGGAGGTCAGTACAGGTGCCGTTGTTCTCGCAGGGCTTCAGGTGACATGCATCAAACTCCTCACAGAAGATCCCAGAATACCCATCATCACACTGGCAGTAAAATGTGTCCTGTGAATCACATTTAAACACACATTAGCAAATGTTCACAGAAACTCTGGACAGAAAGCACACAAACGTAATTATTATAGCAACACTTTGGAAAGAAAAACAGTAGCACAGATCCAGGGTTGTAATACTGGATGTAATAATTTACTCCAAAAAGAGAAAACATGAGAACAAATAACACTTATTATGATCTGAGGTCATTACCACAGAGGACTGGGTGATGCATTTTCCTTTCCCAGAGCATTGTGGGTCGCTGAATCCACTGCCGGGCTCCATACAGTTATTGGTTTTTACATTGAGATGCAGCCTTAAAGTGACCTCCGGACCAGAGGGAGCACCAACGTGCAGCACACCTGCACAGAGAGAGATCAACAACAAATGTGCATTGTTTAAATAGAGAGAAACCTTTATCAAAGAAAGAGCGAGCCACTGGAGTGCTTGCCAGGATGTTGCTATGCAGGTGCTAATGTGTACTGAACGTTTTATGATTGGCTGTTGTGTTTTACGTCTATTTATTCAAAGATGGTGAATGCTCAATTAACAGTTACTATAAAAAATCTTTAAAATATAAATAATTTCTTATTATTTTAATGATTAAAAAAGGGAATAATTAACTGTAGGTAGAATTTTATCATTGCACTTTAACAAATGAGATACCTTTATTATATATATATACACACACACACACACACACACACACACACACACACACACACACACACACACACACACACACACCACAACTATAAACCTACAAAACAAAATTTCCTTTTAGGTTCAGGTCCTAATAATTTCTAACATCCGCTGCGACAACAACATCGTCTTCTTCTCCCACTCAGACATAAACAGACATGTGCACGCACACAACACACACACTCACACACACACACACACACCACACACACACACACACACACACACACCACACACACACACACACACACACACACACACACACACACACACACACACACACACACACACACAGAGAAATGCCTCAAGGACAGACATTGTTTGGCTCACAGAACCAGACAGGGTCAAATAAAAGACTCGCAACTCTCATCAATGCATCTGGAAAAATTCGGCATTGTTGGAAACAGACATTATGCAAAAGGACGTTTTGAAAGGCAAAGTCTCAATTTGAAGCAAATCATTTCTCATACTGTGTGTGTGTGTGTGTGGGTGTGTGGTTTCTGTGTGTGTGTGTGTGTGTGTGTGTGTGTCTGTGTGTGTGTGTTTCTGTGTGTGTGTGTGTGTGTGTGTGTGTGTGTGTGTGTATGTGTGTGTGTGTGTGTGTGTGTGTGTGTGTGTGTGTTGTGTGTGTGTGTGTGTGTGGTGTGTGTGTGGTGGTGTGTGTGTTGTGTGTGTGTGTGTGTGTGTGTGGTGTGTGTGTGTGTGTGTGTGTCTGTGTGTGTATGTGTGTATGTGTGTGTGTGTGTGTGTGTGTCTGTCTGTGTGTGTGTGTTTCTGTGTGTGTGTGTTTCTGTGTGTGTGTGTGTGTGTGTGTGTGTGTGTCTGTGTGTGTATGTGTGTGTGTGTGTGTGTGTGTGTGTCTGTGTGTGTCTGTGTGTCTGTGTGTGTGTGTGTGTGTGTGTGTGTGTGTGTGTGTATACACACGCACAGTATAATGAACTATTTACTTCAAACACTGGGAGATATATATTTGTTTCAGCATGTAGCAGGCACATACACATGTTTGAAAACACACACTTACTGATGAAGTAGTTGTGTCCGAATGGCAGGGACTGGTCAGGGAGCACCAGGCCATCTGAGCTCTGCTGAAACCACATGACTGTACCATCTGCAACAGAGCACTGCTCGTAACCAGCCTCACCTACTCGCCACAGCACAGCGGAGCCACTCACGTTACCCACCAACCTACACACACAGACCAGTCAAAATCAGTCACATGAACTAGCGTCAGCTTATGTAGCAAACTGTACCATAGGAGCAACGTTTAAAACAAGATAGACTTTTATTCTTACATAATCGAGAGAGCCTAATACGTTTTATTTTATATTTTATATTTCAATATAGTAATATTTTATTAATAATTGATTACATCAAATATTTATTATATTATAGAAATCATATTCAATATATAATATTCAAAATTATACTATATTAAAGCTTTTTTAATAATTTAACATTATCTAAAATCTAGATTTATCTGTTATGTTGGCCATATCATTTTAATGTAGTCCAAAAGTGTGGCTGTGGTTTAGATGTATAATTACATCTAAAATGTATAATTTATGTATATATTATGTTTTAATATAGTAATATATAGTTAAAAGATCTAAGATGATTACATTAAATATTTATTATAATATATATATATATATATATAATATAAAATGTATTGTATTCTATAATTTACTATATTAAAGCATTTTAAATATAATTTAAATGATATAAATTCATATTTATCTGTTTTGTAGGCCAGAAATGATCTGAAAAGTACTTGGAAATTATATGGTAAAATAGTCAATGAACTCCAAAAGTGTGAATGTGGTTAATTTAATTATATAATCAATTAAATATAAGTGATGAGTTGTATTTCCATCAGCATTTTGACCATTTATATATATTATTATTTTTATATATGTTATTTTTATTATATTATATTTTGCAGAGGTTCATGGCTAGAAATATCCATATATCCCATAGAAAGAAAGCTAAAAACACTGAAAGGCCACAATCCTTTTTTTCTAAAATATATTAGCAAGAAAAAAGGGACGTGAGAAAGTTTCTTACTTCACAGCGGTTTCCTCGGCGAGCTCCATGGAAACGGTCATCATTCCGGCAGACTCACCTCCGGCGGTGCTCACACATTCAGCTTCATCAGTAATCTACAACACACACACACACACACACACACACACACACACACACACACAAACAACATAAGCCCTCACAGGAGCAATCCTGCCTTCCAGACCGGACCCAGCCATCACGACACATCACCTGCTCACCTGCTGATCCTCCCACAGTATCTCCACCGCTTTCTGACCCGCTTTGGGGCGCCACGGTTCCAGGATGGGCGGAGCTTGAGTAGTGGTGGGGACTGTGGTTGGCTGGAACACTTGAGTGGTGGTCGCAGGTGTGGCGGGCGTGGCAGGCGTGGCATGTTCCGGGACGAGGCTCTCAGCGAGGTCCCAGGTGGACTCGGGCAGGTCAAAGGTCAAGGTAGGCAGGTCACACCGAACCCCGCTGTAACCCTCGCTGCACTCGCACACAACCCCATCCCCCTCACCGTCCTGGCTACAGTTGCCATGGAGACAGGGGCTGCTGGCGCATGGATCTGCAAAAAACTGCACCCCGTAAAAACAACAAGAATGAGAGATGAAATCCGCATCATATTATCAAACATTTGAAATCGCTCCAGTCACACAGAACAGCAGCGAACGATCCCGTGTTCGTTTCAGGCAAACATCTATCGACTAACAATCACTTGGCCTAAAGAATGAGAACTGAGATTAATTAATACGCTGAAATCACAGACGAGCACCGTTATAAACATGAACAATAGCAATAGAGCCGTCCCGCTCTGCCCGCAGGAACACCTGTGCAAGAATATATAGAGCTTACAATGATGTAGTGATATTATCCAATTACTCTAATTATGCTCCATTTCCTTTGGTAGGGACATGCCTTCTTCCCAAGAGATAAAGAAGGACTTATATGTGCCATATTTTTGCATGTGTTCATCTGTAAGCTATTTATACTCCCTACTGTGTCTGTTGGCATTACATAAGTAATCTAACATAAAATGCTCCTACTGGATAATAAATGACGGATAATCAACAACATATGGCTATTGAGTTAAAATAGCTTCTCCTTATATATAAGGACATCTCTGTAGTACTGAATCAACATTATCAGGCCCAAAGTAACAAATGCATGTTAGTAATTACCGTAAACTCTACAAACCATCATTCGTTGAGAAAAACATGCCTGTGATAAATGATATTATGTTGCTTTTTGCATGTTTTGTATCACGTTAAAAGTGAAATGTCAGATGAGTGGTGCTAAAAGCATATTCAGGTCTTTCTGAAACAGATAGAAGTGTATATGGCAATGTTTTATTACAATGTTGTATGTATTCTGAAATGAAATGTGCATTGAGTTGTGCTAAATGGTTAATTCTCCGATGCATTTGAAATTCTACATTAAACCTGACCTTAAACCTAACCGTTAAGTGTCAACAAAAGCAAACCTGAGATAAAAACACTTTTGCTGATGCAACCATGCCCATTATAACTTGCTTGAGTTCCTTTATTGAGCTTTGTGTTTCCCAGAACTCGTACCCGAGTGCTTTGTATCACAAGTCTAATGCTGTACCAGGTGCGCCAACAAGCAAGTTTACAACATCAGAAAAGCCATACATATGGGGCTGGACTGGTTATGTGACGCAAATGGCAAAATGTTGTAGTTACAAATCATGCACTATGGTAAATGTGTTTTGAGATCATGAAACTGCACAAAAATAAGTCTTTATTAATCATTAATCTGCCGCATCATCATGATTTGCGTAAAAAGGAATGAACATTTATGTTTTTTACTGCTATTAGTGATCATTTCAGAAATCTCAGAAACTTCAGTGAAATGCCTTTATATGTATGTTTTTTTAGTTCTGCTGAAATATAGGTTGTAGAGGCATGCTTTGATATGAGTCTGGAGTTAAAAAAATCATCAACTGTAAACAATTCTGGTGTAAATAAAGTGTACTAAGCCCTTTTAGGCCGCAGAACACATGAGCCCCTCGAGCCCCGTTATTAAGCTAATCAACGACTGGCAATCTGAAGTGCACCACAGTAACTTCCACTGCACATGCTAGACGCTCTCCCTGATCTCACCAGCCACAAGTATGTTTTCCACATCAGATGAGGGAAAAAATGTAAACCTTACTGTCATCTGATTTCTTAATGTGACTTATACTGATGTTGTTGTAGATGAATCTGGCAGTGTCACTGTTCATCAAGTCCACTTGAGCTTTGATGACATGCGGCATGCAGCAGTTGATTCATTGATTTTTTTAATATACACTATATTGCCAAAAGTATTGGGTCACCCCCCTTTAATGAAATATTTGACTACTTTTGTAATTTTCATGAATATAAATCTTAATGTTAATCATATAATGAATATTATAGGGAATTGTGTGCTTCTAATTGTATAACAACAGTTTGGACTCTTTTCTATTCTAACATGACAGTGTCTCTGTGTATTAGACAAGAATCAAAGAGAAATGATGATTCAGTCAGTGTGGAAGAACTTGACTGGTCTAATCCAGCTGAACCACCTCTGGTGCGACTTTAAATGAGCCACAAACTCATCACCAAACACCAATGACTTCACATATGGAATACAGTCATATCATACACTTATAAACTGCTGCAACAGATGTGGAAATACAATTTTTAAATACACCATCTTTGTTGGCACAGTTTGGAAGTGCCTTTTTCTCTTCTAAAGAAGGGGTGCCAGTACTTGTGTCCATATAATGAATGTACAGTCATTAGTGTTTGGTGATGAGTTTGTGGCTCATTTAAAGTCGCACCAGAGGTGTTCAGCTGCTTTCTGCAGACCAGTCAAGTTCTTCCACACTGACTGAATCATCATTTATCTTTGATTCTTGTCTTATACACAGAGACACTGTCATGTTAGAATAGAAAAGAGTCCAAACTGTTGCTATACAATTAGAAGCACACAATTCCCTAAAATATCATTTTATGATTAAACATTAAGATTTGTACTCATGGAAATTACTAAAGTAGTCAAATCTTTCATTAAAAGGGGGTGACCCAATACTTTTGGCAATATAGTGCATATAAACTGGCAAATATATTTATAATCAGTCATATTAAAGCTGAAGCATTCAGTTATGGTCAGTACATGTGCTTTTAGTTCAAAACATGAAATTACATTTTTGAAATACATTTTTGTCCAGAACAAGACTGATTCATTTAAAAAATGATGCTATTTCTTAAAACGAATGGATAATGCGGCAGATTTTATCGCATGAATCAAGAATCAGTGAGTTGTTTCTCTTCTGCTCTAAATCTGTGCTTCTCAGTGGGTTTGACCTAAAATTGGGTCACAGTTCTGTTCTTATAACTAACCTAAATACACACAATTCTCTACTAACCATACAATCATGCATTGTTATTATTTACCATTTGTGAATAACTTACTATCCATTTGATTTAATAAAAGAGTTTTCAGTTGACCGTATGCATTGATTTCTAGAGTATGAAAAACAACATACTATGGCTCAGTTGTTCGGTTACCAAATATATATTTGTGTGTTCAACAGAAGAATGAAACTCATACAGGTTTAGAACAAATGAGGTTGAGTAAATGATGACATAAT
>QVTF01009669.1:0-22250 GCA_003573665.1 Oxygymnocypris stewartii | reverse complement strand
ACATTTGATTCTGGGTCTGTAGATATATATACACGGCTGATTCACCTTGTGAAACTTTCTAAGGAATAAAAATGGCCTGATATTAATTACCTTTAGTGGCTGTTGTGTCTGTGTAATGCTGCAGCAGGCACTAACTGTAAAGCTTTCATATGAATATAGAAGGACAGAGTCTAAAGAAAGACGATTCGCTCACATCTCTTTGTGCTTTCTGATTGTCATGTTTTATTCATTTATAATATTTATTGATAGTATTTGATGTACCCTGGCTCATCATGAATGTAAAGCATTTGTAAATATGAAATACATCAAATTAGATTTTGTCACTTCTTTGAGACTCGTGCAAGGAAAATACAATTATTTGAAAAAAAAACCTGATTGCATGATCATGTTATAGTGTGCTGAATTTTTAATTGTTAATCTGAATGGTCATTCTAATTGTGTTGACAATGCTTTTTTTATTTGTTATAATCATCTAGTATTGGGGTTTGTGGGAATTTGTGCTTTAGGAATGTACTTATCATCGTGTGTTAATAAGCAGTCCTGAATGGTCATATATCATTCTGCACTGATGAATACATGCCACTAACAAGATGATGTGCAGGTTACATCGAGCTAAAGCTGTGCATGTAATGCACCGTTTATGCTTTATTAAAATGTAATGATATGAATGGAGAATGTTCCAAATATATTAGAGATGCACTCTGATGTATCATCAAATATAGTTTTACCATGTGTGAATACCATATGTACTGCAATAAAGGCTGCAATGTCTTTACAATGGTAACATTTACTCAACAAAAATAACAATTTCTACAAAAAATATTGAAATAATAATAATCATAATATACAATACTTCATATTTCCTTTCAGATAGACCGATATAGCTATGTATATTCAGTGTGACTATTTAAAACCTCTTTCTACATTCCATAAATGTAATCTCAAACACAAGCTATTGAGGCATTCATTCCTCATACTAGCAGGACGGCGATTAGACATATTTCCCATCGGTTTCATCTACTTGTTACCACCTCAATGGCAATAAAATGCAAGAAAATACAGCAATGAAAGGAAATGTAAAAACAAGTCTTCAAGAGAAGAATAACTTGGCATATGTAGGCTTCCGTGATATCGACCGTTTGTTGTTCATTAAAACAAGCTAGCTAAGTGCAGTGCTTGTACCTCAGTGAGCGTCGAAACTACAGAGAAAGTAGAAATGCAAAGGAAAAGAAACCGCATCTATATTTTTCTCCCCTTTCTGTGTTGTGTTGTTTTGTGTAGAGTGAGCTGAAACTGAACTTAAGTTCTGTTTTTGGTATAAAGTTCAGGCGATCAGTGATGCTAGAAGGCGAGCAATAAACTGCTTGTCTCATGAAGGCGTTTGACCTCAGTGCAGCCGCCGCCATTTCCAAAAAGATTTCGGC
Organism: Oxygymnocypris stewartii; assembly: GCA_003573665.1. Lineage (NCBI taxonomy): Eukaryota > Metazoa > Chordata > Actinopteri > Cypriniformes > Cyprinidae > Oxygymnocypris > Oxygymnocypris stewartii. The sequence continues at coordinate 20,826 of QVTF01009669.1, read as the reverse complement.
ACCGCGAGGCTGCCGTGAGGTACGGGTTCAGGCCTCTCTCTCTCTCTCTCTCTCCATCCGCAGGGTTCAGCCCTTTGGCCTGCGTAAACTAGGATCGATATCAGGACTAAGATGGGTTTCTAGGCGGCTGGCTTTAAGCAGGCTGTTGGCTAGAAGGCAGAGCAGCAGCGTCAGTGTGCTGAGGTAGCAGGCCGATGCGCCATTGCACCCTTTCTCCGCCCTTGCAGCGGGACTGCTCGCACAAAACGCCCCTAAAGCTGGGCGGACACACACACTTCTGGTTCTGGATGCAGGAGCCCGCCGTTCTGACACAGGAGGAACTCATCGTCACACACGTTTGCTGGGAAGAAGGACAGAGGGGAGATTCTCATTAATGGTTACATGTCTCTAAACATAAAGATGATCTAAATAATACTTTGTCTGGTGCCCTTGTAACACTACTCGCAGATCTGCAGATAGATCATGTTTTAAGTGATTGTTCTGCTGTCTTAAAGCTAGGTTAGATTTGTCCATCCTAAACGTCAGTATTCATTTAGCAGATATCTTTTACTCCGATTGATTTAAGGTGTTCACATTAAGTGAGAGTGACCAAAGGTTATCAATGTTTGCTTTTTTTGTGAACTGTCTGTAAACTATTATATGTAGGCCTACACCACTGTTCAAGTTTATGGTTGGTAAGATTAAAAAAATATTTTAAAAGAAGTCTTTTGTGCTCACCAGGCATTTATTTGATCAAAAATACAGTAAAAAAAAGTATTAAAAATTAAAATAAACTTTAAATATAATTTCAGTTCAGTGTCACATGATTCTTCAGAAATTAATCTAATATTATTTGCTGATCAAGATTTCTCTTTATCAATATTGAAAACAGTTGTGCTTCTTAATGTTTTTTTGAAACTGTGATGCGTTTCTTTTCTATGATTTTTTTGAATGTAACAAAAGCTCAAAAGAACAGCATTTATTAGAAACTGTCCTATTTTTGTAGTAATGTGAAAGTCCTTTACATCAATTTAATGCATTGCTGGGTTACACTTTATTTTAATGTGTAATTGATACAGTGTAATTATACATTTTAGTACTGAGTATAACTACATGTATTTACTGTATGATTAGCGTTAGGAGTAGAGTTTGTTCTATGGTTACTTGCATGTAATTATGCATAATTTATTGTTATCATAATAGTAAGTAAAGGTAACATGTGTAACAAGTACACCTTAATGTTACCCACTGCTGAATAAAAGTATTAGTTAAAACAAAAATCTGAATTATATATCAGAAAATAAATAATAGATATGAATAATCTGTGTATAAAATCCCATTAAATATTTAATAATAATTTGATTATTAGAAATTAATGAATGAAACCGCACCTCGCAGTAAACTTAATTAGAATATTTAAATAATGTAAAAAAAAACTAAAGTGGTAATTTATTATTACAAGGTTTATGCAATGCCTGCATGAAAACCAGGTCTAATTAGAGCAGAGATGATAATGATGACCAATGATCATAATTCTTGATCCAGCAATAATGATGTAAATCTACAGACCTCCACCAGTCTTTTGTAGACTGACATTAGAATCCCATATACACATCATTTTCAGATCCTTTTGTATAAAGTGTTGATCTAAAAACAGTTTTCCTGAGTGTTTGAAGAACTGGGAGCTGTCACAATCAAGTTTATATTTGTAAACAGTAATTTTGGTAGTGGTGAGTTGTGATAAGCCGGTGTAGGCTTGGGGCTGTTTTCTAGTCCTTGGCTGACAGTGTTTCATTACAAAACCAATACTTTGCCAGGTTTGAACCAGCAGCCTTCTTACTCTACCTCACTGCTTTAAGCACTGTATCACCCCACCCACAAGTATCTGTAATGCACAAATGCTGCTGCGACCAGCAGGCTGTTATTGGTTGTACAACAGCAAAGACCTCTGTGAGTAACAACAATGTTGCTCATATGTTTGAGTGAAATGACACCCATATGTTGTTCATTCACAGCACTTTATTTGTTGTACGAGCGGTATCATCCATCACAGAATGTGTCTTTTAATGACTAAGCCTGTGTTTAATGCCTTTGTGAAGGAAGTGTGACTTACGCATGCAGCCTTGCTTCCAGGTATATCCAGGCAGGCAGTCCTCACACTTCTGGCCCGTGGTGCCCTCTCGACACTGGCAGAAGCCTGTGTCATTGCACCGGGCGTGTAAGGAGCCCAGCTGATTACAGTTACACTCTGTGTATAGAAAATATGTACATTATTCAGCAATTGTAGATTATTTGTGCTGAAATGAAGGCCATGTTCTCTTTATTTTGTGATAGATTTCATTGAACTATGAAAACTTTCAGAACGTGAAACTCAAAAATAGCTTGTTTCATGCTGCCAATATTACTGCTTTGCATATTGAAGGATAAAGTTAGAAACTATTTTTAACTATGTTCCTTATGGGACAGTAAAACTGTGTTGGACTCGATGGCAAACCTGCAGCTCCTAAAGACATGGTTCACTCAAAATTGAAAATGTGCTTAATGTACTCGCCCTCAGGCAATCTAAGATGCAGATGAGTTTGTTTCTTCGTGTGAACTGATTTGGAGAAATTCAGCATTACATCACTTGCTCACCAATGCTTCACCAGTACAAAAAGCCCATGCCCTGTTGTCCTCTTACATAAACATCCACCAGCACATTTCTTTAGACATCTTTTGGACTGTTTTTGCTTGTAAACTATGGTTGATCTGTGCATATTTCTCACCTGATCCAGACACGATGACTGGAGAAAGCAATAATATTGATCGAGGGTTTGCATTTTAGCTGGAAGCAACAGTTTGAAGTTAAAAATGTCTTAATTATTGATGGATTGGAGTTGTCAATTACTTGTGGATTGTTGTGATTAGTGATCGACCGATATTGATTTTTTATAACCGATACTGATACCGATATTATAAGTTTATGTAACCGAGAACCGATATTTATTTACTGTTATAAAGTAAATAAATAACAGAGTGAAGTAGGCTTGCCGCGATAGACGTGATGACGGTTATACTGGTGTTAAGCCGCAACACTGTTACATTACTTGCTCACTGTGGCACCGTCCCCCACCTTCATTTAGATTGTTTTTATAGTAATAAAAATAAATTTGTTCAGATAGAGGACACTAAAATTAAAACTGAACGCGGCTGCTAAATGCAACGCAGCGAACGAATGAGAGTCTTGCATCACAGCAGTCTAGGTCTGCATTGGCGGCTGTCCCGACCAGATTTCTTACTCCGCTGTCCTTGAAGGACGTGCAATTCTTTCCCCTTTTTTTGTATTATGCTTATCCTATCATTTTAAATGACAGACTGTGTCGAATTTATTTATTTTTTCTCTGCTGCACTTTTCACTGTGTTAACAGCAAGATGTTAAATGAATTTAGTGTTTTGACAAGACTAATAAAATAGCTATTAGGCTAAACCTTCATTTTTTTCCTATTGTGTTGTAGGCTAAATGTTAGCATAAACGAATTATATCCTGACAAAACATTATAATAGGGATTACAATTTTTATATAACTTTTTTCCTCTCTGTGAAACTTTATTCCGTGTTGGCAGCAAAATGTTATTGACATTTATCAGTCAATAAATTCAAGACTCTTGACAAGACGAATAAAATAAATACACTTTTGTGCAGACTAAACTTTTATTTGTTAGCCTAGCTCTCTTTCTTTCAGCAGAAATGTGAACAAACAGAATATATCGCGGGAGCGGAATAAAACCTAAAATAGTCCCGCGCAGACCTCTACATCACAGATCAGATTTCATTTATCACGTGAAGAGAGATAACTGACAAGAAGAGTGAGGTGACACAGACAAGACGATGCGGAAGAGTTTCAAAACCAAATGTAAAAGCGCCCGTTTTAAACTGTTGACTTCTGAGTCTGACATTAATCTAAGTCAAGGAGAAAACTCACCGAGATCTACCAAGTGAACAGTAAATAAATGACAAAATACACATTAAATAAATAATTAAAAAGGCTTGTGGTGATGTATCTTTATGTTGCATTAATTTAATAACAATACATAAAATAGTGTTTTATTATTATTCACTATTCACGTCGCTGTATTCAACTATATACTGAGCTGTATTCAAGCAGAAATATGAGTGATCGAGAGCGCGCATACACGGTTCGTTTGCGCATCATTTATAACGGACACAGCGCGCGCCTAATGCACGATCATGTCACTGCAATCAGCTTTACCATGATTACAAAACTTGCCCATCCAAACGTGTGTGTACTAGTGTGACACTGGCTTCTGTTATCCAGCGAGAGCAGTAGTTTGTGTATCATGTTCTCATACAGCGGTTCAGTCTGTATTCACAGCGCCATGAGAACCGTATTTCTCCTCCTAAACACAGAATACGTAGAGAGGTGAATACGATCTATTACCCCTGATCTAAGTGATAATGTTTAAAAAAAAAAAACATTCGTTTCTCATTTATTTGGTTCCACAGTATTTGCTGATTTTTATTTTAAACACTGCTTGACGCCGAATTGCTGCTGATATTAAAGTCAAAGTAAAACGCGCACGGCGCTTACAGGCTTATTTAAAACCTAAGGAAAAGAGGGAAAACTCAAACAAAATATCAACTTCATTTGAAACTACAGTTTTAGGTTTATAAGCTGTTTAATAGGCTAAAGAGTGAATAATAATGCACTGGATAATGTTAATTCACTGAATAATATTCTCTGGGATATTGAAATAAGCTATAACAAACAAAACATCGTATTTTATTGCATTTCTTAACTGGCATGTTTTGTCAGAATTATTCAAATGTTTTTGTCATTCTAAATTATGAAAACTGCTGACAGCGCGGTTTATCTATGCATTTACACAGAACTATACTCAAACTGCGATCACTTGTGGAGAAAATAAATAATTAATTTCGATAGAGATGTATTTATTTAGATGTTTATTGGCGAAATAATGGTTCTATAGTAAATGTTAATATAATTCAGCATGTTTCAAACAAGTTAATCTTGTATAAAGTTACATGCGGTGGTCGTGCTGGAGCTTCTCTTGAGTGAACAGTGCTCCGGGTGTGTGTGTGTGTGTGTGTGTAATTGGATGGGTCAAATGCAGAGAACAAAATTTCACTGCTGGTTATACTCTGTATAATTATGTATGTGACAAAAAATTTTTTTTTAAATATTTCAAAACCGATATTAATTTTTTACAAAACCGATAACCGATTATGGTAAAAAGCTTAAATATCGGGAAAAATATCGGTAAACCGATATATCGGTCGATCTCTAGTTGTGATGTTTTTATCAGCTGTGTGGACTCTCATTCTGACAGCACCCATTCACTACGGAGGATCCATTAGTGAGCAAGAGATGTAATGCTATATTTATCAAATTTGTTCTAATGAAGAAACAAGCTTATCTACTACATCCTGGTTGGCCTGAAGATTAGTAAATTTTTTGCACATTTGAATTTTTGGGTGAACTATTCCTTTAAGTAATAATGCAGAGCAGCGCCACATAGCATTTTGCATAAGGAAAACTGTTTACATAAAAGACTTAATGGCACAGCAGCAAAAATGAGGTGTATAATTCTGAGGGTCACAAAAATATGTGGTAAATAGTCAGTATTAAATAGTATAAATAACAGTATTAGTGGATCTCAAGGAAAATGATGTGCAGTGTTTCAAAAGTTACATCATTTTTGCCTAAACGCAATAGGCATATATTCAGATGTGTTTGCAGGAGAAATTCACTTCTATGTTTGAGTTGTCAGTTTTATGTGATCCGTGGTTGTTCATCAGTCATGTAAGCGGGCATAATTTGTCCATCTGGGCAGCTGTCAGTCATAGCGCAGTGATTTATGTGTGTGTATTTTTCCAGTAGAGGTCACTGTATCATTAACAAAGTGTTGTGACAGATTGCTTGAACAGCTCTTGGAACAGTTTTCATCAAAAAAAAAAAAAAAGTATTAAAAAAGAAAAAACAAGTTTTAATCTTAGGATTTCTGATTGTATTTCTCGTGCCCCCCATTTTTAAGTCAATATAAAATCGAAATTAATTCTATTTACTTTTTTAATACACATTCCTTGTCTTATAGTGAATGATACATTTTATTCCAAAAAAATATTTAGTCTTCATAATCTTTTATTAAAATGTCAAAACCCCTGTGACATGTAAAAATCACAAACCTCTCTTTTCAGTTTTACCATGTACTGTCCACTTTAAAAAAATCAGTCAGTTCCTTACAGATACAATCAAACCCATTCTACTGTGCTTTTTTTTGTATTTCTTGGTAAATATCTGGTATTACAAGTATTACATTACGGAAGTAAAATGGGAGTTGCATTTGGCATTTCATGTTGACTTTAAGATCATGCACAAAAGAGTACACTTTTTTTTTCAAATCACATTTCTTTGTGCTACTCTCATATCAATACAGATATTGATAGTTCTAAGCTGGACAGTTAAAAATGCAAGTTGTTCAGTTTCCTAAATCCTGAGTAAAAGAAGACGGGAGTCAGGGAGAAGATTTCTTGCGAGTCTCTAAAATGAATGATGCATGATATTAGTATATTTAAATCCATACTTCTGTTGGACTTCAGTAGGTCAGAAATTGTCACATGTATAGCAGGGTGGTGGTAGACCAAATGTTGGACCGTATGCAAATAAGGAAAGATTTCTCGACCTTTCCAATTCCATACATGTCATTTGGCCAGAAAGGACAATTTCTGAGCGGCGTGGTGTGGGTGCGTCAGGAGAACAGTGAAACGGATTGGCATGGAGTGATATCTGACTGACCTATGCAAACATTCTCATCGTCCAGCTCAGCGGAAGCATTCCGGAAGTATCCGAGGCGGCAGTGCTGACAGTTCTGCCCTCTAGTGTTGTGTTTGCAGCTCACACAAGTCACAATGTTGATGAAATCAATGTAACTGCAGCGATTTGAGTGACCGTTGCACTCGCAGTCTGATGGGGAAAGAGTAGATAGATAGGTGTTAGTCTGTGGATCAGGGAACGAGGGACAGGAAGAGGGAAAGACACAGGAAATGTATGGATGAGAGGACATGGGCATGACATGTAGATGCTAAAAAGTCTATAAACTAGGCTAAGACTATTTAGCCAGCTGGAAAAGCTGGCATGCATTCAATACTAACTAAAAAATGATGTGAAATAGATTACAGACAATATTAGCCAACTGCAGTTGATTTCCAGACTTAAAACATTACTGACAAATTATACCTCAACAACTGTGGCTGTCCACTTACTGCTTTATCTAATGTAAGTTTATGGAGAAATTTTGGGATTGGGATTATTTTAAAAACATATTTACAGAAGTACAGTCTATGGCCTTATTCCCAAATAAACATGCTGACACAGTTGCTTGAAAGTAGGGCTGCAAAACGTTTAGTCGCGATTAATCGATTCAAAATAAAGTTTGTTTACATACTGTATGCGGTGTATCTTTATGTATATATATATATGCACACACACATACATGTATATATTAAGGAAAAATATGTATATTTATATATAATATAAATGATATACATATGTTTACATACAATTCTTTTTTTATATATACATGTGTGTGTATTTATATATACATAATAAATATACACCGTACACACACATATATTATGTAAACATAAACTTTTATTTTGAATCGATTAATCGCTTTGCAGCCTTGAAAGTAAATGAATGTTATTTACTGACTAACACAAAATGTTGACCGTTTCATAGTATATTGTACAAACTCTAGAAACATCAGTGTTAATCACTTGTAATCACTATCAAAAAAAGGCTTTTCTTTCTTTTCTTTTTAATATTACTTGATAACAGGCATTTGCATCTATTTTGATTTATACTCTTTGCAGTTTTTCATTATTTTACTGTATCGCTTAACAACTTCTTGGGAATACAAATGTTTTGCAGAGTCATGATTCATTCCAAACCCACATAGGAATAATATCCAATCATTTTTACCACTTCATGAGCACTTTTAATGAAAATTACACTGATCATGGAAATCTCCAGTTGATTCCAATGGGATGTAATGTAAAGCTTGTCCGAGTCAGCAACAGTAAACCACCAGGCTTGCGAAGGGTCAGCTGTGGATCACTATAGGCCTAGATTGCTTTCCTTATGGTCTCCTATTTTTCATTTTAATTTATGCACCTGCTATTTTATATATTTGGGTTACACTTTATTTTACATTGCATGAACTTACAGTGTGCTTACCAAAGAATCCACTTGATGTACCTACATGGGTTAAGGTTAAATGTAAGGGTAGGTTCAGGGTTACTACCTAGTTATTAGTTATTGCAATTACTATAATATGTACAGTTTTAGAACAGTGCTGTAAAATAAAGTGCTACCATTATTTAATTTTAAATAATTGTATTTAAATTAATTTATAATTATTTCAAAGTTAGAGAGACATAAGGTAACTAAGTAGTAATAGTACTTATCTGGGTCTATTAACTATAGTTTAACTAGAACCTAAATTTGTTCCCAGTTACTATTATACAGTGTTTTATTTATGCAATGAACAAATATAATATCACAGAATGTTTTATTCTGCCGAGTGTTCTGATTTGGCCTCTACACACCAGACAATTATTCCATTTGGCTTGATGGTAAGGCTGAATATTCAGATATTAAATGATGGGATGCTTTTATATAACACCGTAATTTAGACATTTCCAAACAGAATGACTAAACAGAAAGTCATCAGTATGATGTGTATAAACTTACCTGTAGGCCTTAATTAACATAGTTTAAATGGACATTAATATAACACTGATAAACAGTGATAATGAGCTGCTGTTAAAGTTGTGTTTGAGAAGCTGATCTTTTCGATTCTTTGCTGTTTGGACACTTGGGGCTTTGAATAATTGATATGATGTTTTAAAGATGCTGGCGATGTGGGGTCCTGCTGTGTCACAGTCGGCTAAGCAGTGGGATGGGGGGCAAGAGCAGATTTATAATTAAATATAAATGCTCAATTACTCCCCAGATTGGTGAAGGGATGGAGCGATGTTCACAAACGATCTTGCATCTTCAGCAGACAGCTGTCTAACACTCGACAAGTGAAAATGCAAAGTAGCTACTTTCTAGAAGAGGACGCTTTTGATTATACAGCCTGGGGGAGATCCTTCTGTTTTCTAGCAACACAATACATCATGAGCAGCTTACCTTATGAGACAAAGCAAAAAACAAAACATGCAAGCCCAAAGAAAAGAGAGGGAGAGACAAGAAAGGGCAACATGGAAGAGAGGAAATGAATAACATTTAGGAAGCAATTTTTCCACAGTTTCCGTATTAGTGTCTGTCCATATTCAGAAAAACTGAAATCATAACCGAATTGTCCTTTGATAAGCATTGCCTACAGGAGCACTAATGCATATAAATACATCATTCACATAAAATGTCATTAAAACTTTGAAAATAATGTATTTTTGCTATCTTGATTTAAAGTATTGCCTTACCTTGAAATCTGATGTACGCTATTCTTGACAACTGCGTTTTTGGCCCCCCAGGGATCAAAATCCTCGCAACAACTTTAGAATAAAAGCAACGTTATTCTCTTTGTTGGCTAACACGGCTCCACGGTTGGCAACAATCACTCAACAATGTGGAAAAAATTCACCGTAAGGGCAGAAAATGAAACTAGATGCACTAAAAATGAGGCTACTGTTATTTGGGAAAAAGTGATAGGCCTACTGTAAACAAACAGCCTGAAACTAGAGGTTTCTTTCTTGTGGATCTAACGGCAGCTAAACCAATCAATATGCTACTAGCTGTAGATGTTCTCCACTAACAGATTCTCCATCTCATCCACAGCAGCAATACTGGAAGACACAATGCAGTCAAGCAGAAATGCATTTTCAGACCGCAGTCATTAAAAAAGTTAAAACGTTGTGTCGGATGAGTGCAGTATCTGTTTGTGTCATTTCTATAGTGTAGCTACGCACGATGCACACACTCAATGACAAAAGCTGTATACCTTTTTTCTCATAGTCTTTCTTTTCATAATCTTTTTCTTTCTTTTTTGCCTTCTCTTTTTTTTCCTCTTTGGCTTTCCTGCTCTCTCCGGTTTTCCCAGCCTCGTTCTTCTTCTTAATGTCACCAGATACTGTTTACACCAGAGAGATCATGAGTGTTTGAAGAAGAACAAGTCACATGACGTTTTTTCCAGTTCATTTTATTCATTGTTCAAGTATGATACATGATTTGTTTATGCTGACACAGTGGTTGAATATTTAAGGATATTGTTTTAAACGTTATTTCATGGAATGTACAAAGGTCTGTTCATTAACACGGTGTACTTGTGAGAAAATCTAATTAAGGCTTGAACCCCCCCAAAGGTTGGGTAATTCATTTGTTTAATCGTTTTTTTCTGTCAGAAACAGTATTGTTTATTCAAATAATAGAATAGTAAATATACTGTATAAAACTTCAGTGTTTTGTTTTAAAAGTTTTTAAAGGGATAGTTCACTCAAAATGGCAAATCTATCATTATTTACTCATCCTTTTTCATTCCAATCCCATATGACTTGCTTTCCTCAATGGAAAGGGAATCAAAAGGAATCTTATTTATATCAATATTCCATAAAAAAACAAAACGTTATTTTTCCCTGTATAATGAAAGTGAATGGTGACTGAGGCTGTCATTTAGTCAAACAACACCTTTTGTGTTCCACAGAGGAAAGTAAGTCATACAGGTTTGGAACGACATAAGGCTGAGTAAATGATGACAGAATTTTGATTTACTATTCCTTTAAGAAAGGCAGGCCTTTGGCTTACTGTTCTGAAGGCAATTTGGTTTGTGAGACACAAACTTCAACAGATAGCACTTCCAAAATGAACTTCTGAAGCTCCTTTACGTGTATCATTGTGTAATTTGCACTTTAGCAGGGATTATTCTTGTCAGAAAATTCAGATGTCAAATTTGTTGTGGGTACCTGGGGCTTCAACGTTTTTATCTTTCTTCTCCAAGTTTGTTGATGTTTTTTCCTCCTTGGTCTCAGCTAGAGGAACTTCACTCTTATCTCCTACTTCAGAGGAGGTTACTTCAGGAGCATCCTCTTCTTCTCCAGATTTGTTGCTGTTTTTCCTCGTTCTCACAAGAGGAACTTCACTCTTCTCTCCTACTTCAGATGGAGGTTTACTTTCAGGCATCCTTCTCTTTCTTCTCCAGATTTGTTGCTGTTTTTCCTCAGTCTCAGCTAGAGGAACTTCACTCTTCTCTCCTACTTCAGATGGGGGTTTACTGTCATTCTCAGCATTAGGTTGAGGAGCATCAGTGACGGTTTCCACACCTGCTATGACAATATCAGCACCATCACCTTCATCAGAAACATCAGTTGCTTCTGGACCTTCGGGAGCATCTGAGTCTGAAGTTGCTGGGGCAATGGAAGCAGTCTCAGGAGAAACTATAACCATTGCTGGAGCATCTGTTACAGCTGTGACGGCATCAGTTGCAGGTGCATCATCATCATCAGATGCGGGAGTTAGAGGAACGTCAGATGCTGGTACAATCAAATCAATGTCTGGAGGGAGTGTATCAACTGTCTTCATCACTGCATCAGTTGAGGACACAATTGTGCTTGTAATTAAGTTTACTGCAGTATTTGCTGTAACCATTGCACCCGCTTCCACTAGAGATCCATCAGAAACAAGTGAATCAGCATCAACAGCAAGAGATGTTGGCAGTTGAGTGGTGCTAGCTGATGCTAAAGATGTTGTTTCAGAATTTGCCGTGGTTGCAGAAGGTGTTGTTGCCATGGTTGCAGAAGATATTGCTTGGATGTCCATATTAAGTGTTGTTGCAGTGCCGCCAGAGGATGAGGCAAATGAATCAGTAACCTTAGGAAGAACAGAAAGTGGATTGCTTGTAACAAAGCCAGTTGTTGCAGTCCCGGTGTCGGTTGCTGCGGTGGCCGCATCGGGTATCACATCTGGTGCTGCGGAAACTGTAATTGTGAGCATAAAGTGTCAGATATCTAAACCGTTCGTGAAAAGCAGTATAGATGCCTACGGATGCCATTGATGCCCTTTGGGCTTACATATTGTACATAATAGATGTTATTGCAGCGATTCAACCTTTGGCCATTTCCAGTTCAGCAGAAATGGGATACACGAGATCTGATAGAATCACTTCCCCCGTTTGAGCCCCCATCCAACCCTTCAAGGACAGGACTCGCTGCGTTTTCCTGTTATGGTTTCATGTATCTATCTCTCTCTCCATAAGTTCAATAAATTGGACCCTTTTTGGTCTTCCTTACCATGACCTGGTCTCTTTTCTCTTATGAAATATTTAGCAGCTGTTCATTCAATCGCTATTCAAAAATAGATCTGAAAGAATTGAGCTCCGGCCTTCAGCTGAGCTTCTACCGCCACGCCATGCGCTCTTGAAAGTGATTGTGTTTCACAATAACAGAGTATTTAATGATTTATCTCCTGAGGCTGTGCTTGCCATTTTCATAGTTACAGCTTCAACGCCATTAGGTTTGAAAGGCAAACGCTACACACACCTGGTGTGAGGCAGAAATGGTGGGATAGGTGAGGTGGTGGCATATTGTTTTGATTAAGCACAAAGCAAAAAACGTCTTCACAGTCGACAGAACTGAACACCTGCTATCTAGCACATCCGATTGGAAATTTAACCTGCTTTGTAAGAGGACCATACTGCTTGTAAATGCAGTAAATCAGCATGTACTTATTGCAAAAATATTAGTGAAATTGACATTTTCATAAAATACTTGGATAAGAAAATATTTATTTTATATAACAATGTTAAAATAATAATACATTGAGCTGTAAAGTTGTCTAAATCATACTACGTTTAGTTCCTGAATGTTCTGGCTTTTAAAATTATGTGTATTTTAATGTATTTCTGGCCTTGTGTCATTTTTATTGTAGGTGGTTGTAAACTGTCAAATATATTTTTTTTGAATAAGTCAAAATTACTTTCAGTAGTAATTCTGAGATAATGGCACAGATGCTTATGTTTTGCTTTATTTGTGTTGAATCCTAAACGTCTTTAAGTCTGAAAGATTTCACTGTCAGTTATTTATTTATTTTATTTTTTACCGCTAAAAGCCGGTTTAAATTGGTAACAGGTTGTCAAGCATCAGTACGGCATCATCATCAAATCAGCAAGCCTCCACCTGCCCTGCTGACATCAATGCTTGATTCAAGAAGACATAGTTTAAGGAGCCGCCACATGGTATGTTACCTGGCACCTTGGCCCATATATATTAATGAGTGATTTAGCACAGCATAATCATATTTAATCTCCACACCCTGCTATACCTCAGCTCAGAATATAGAGCACCATTACGGCCATCAGTCATGAGAGGAATTACAGTGGAGCATTATTCCCTGCATGCACTGCTTTCCTCAAGGTCCCCTGTGCAGTACGAGAGAAAGCTAAGAAACTGGAGGGAATTTACTTTGAAGTATTTCACTTGCTATTGGCCTTGTTTACTTGCCCTGCACTGTGTAGGACCTGATTCACAATCATAATGTGCACAATTTTTACAGTGCAGATTTACATTGACTTGCTGTTGCTAGTGAATGATATGCAGGTTTAGAGAATATCATAAAATGTTTAGTGAACACTGTTGTATATTTCAATAAAAAGTTGTATTATTTTTATTTTTTTGACATTTTTGTACTTTAGTACATTTTACAAACGTATTACTTGAAGTAAAACAAAAAAATTGAGTAATGTTGCCTTGCCAACTAGCTGAAAATTGTATTTATTTTAATTAACAAACATGTCTGTTGTTTGTTTGTAGGTTTTAATCATCCTACCCATGAAGTAAACCCTGGGCCTACAGTATAGTACAAAATGAAGCCATACAAATTCAAATGTTCTAGGCTCTTTTAAAACTTGGTAAATTCAGCGCGCCTCGTAATAGAATAACTGTAATGTATGCATTCTCACAACCAGGAGGGCAAAAGAACAAAACTCAGTGTATGACTTTAAACATGCTCCCTGTTGAATATTTCACCTCTCAATTATTAACACAAGTGAGACCGAATAAATGAAGAATGCCTAAACTAAATAGATGGACACATGCTTGCATATATTACGGCTTATTTCAAGGATGAAATGTCTTTGTGAACAGAGTTCTGATGGATTTGCTTTCCTTAAATATCAAGACTTTAATACTGGGAGAGATAACATTTTGTTTGTATGTTATTCTCTTGTGCAAACGTGTCAGGAAGGTCTCTTACCTGGCTGGTCGGGTGCAGTGGGTACGACTGTGAGTGTTGGACTAGACGAGATGGCACCGTAGTTAAAGACGAGGTGTCTGTCTGGCTCGAGATGGTAGCAGCTGGCATTGTGGGCAGAAAGCTCGTCACAAGTAGCACTTGGGACAGTAAAATTACAGCGTTGAGTCGAGAGCCGAGAGAGTAAGTAAAGAGGGCCAGCTACCTCCTACTGTTAACACTTCTATTTTTAATTTTGGCTTTGGAAAACATACTTGTACTTATGCAAAAGAATACAAAGTCTGTAAAATGACAAGTGAGTGCATCTAGTTATACAAGTTTAATTACTCAAAGATGTTTTCTAGTTTTTATTAACTGCAGTAAATATCTGATGATGATTGTTTGTAGGTGCTATCACAGATTTTATTATTATATATTATGATGTTTATATCATGACTAGTATAAGTTCAACCACAAAGCTAAAACAGTGCATCTACTACTAAACAGCAATGAAAAGGAACTTTAAAGTCAACATGAAATGAAAATCAGCTCTATTACAAGAGGTGAGAACAAGATAATTATATTATTGTGAGTAAATCAAATGTTTGTCTAGTCCACTTTTCACAATCCATTAAATCCCGACCAAGTTTCTTCCTGCATTTTGATCCCACTGAATATCCTGTTTCCTTCAGGATTGCATCACCTATTTACTTTACCCAGTACAAGATACTGATCTTATTGTGAGTAAATCAAATGTTTGTCTGGTCCACTTTTCACAAACCTATTAATTCCCGACTAATTTTCATCCTACGTTCCCATCCCACTGAATATCCGGTTTCCTTCAGAACTGCATCATATTATGAAAGTAAAATGCATTGCGACTGGCATTTCATGTTGACTTTCATGCAAAACAGGGAGCTAAAAGCACATCCATTAAACAAGGTTTCATAAATCAAGTCTGTATCCACCAGCTGAACTGCTTTAAGATGCTAATGCAGTGTCTGCCTGTGTCACCTGGTGTATTGGTGAGGGATTCAGGGATCGCTGAGCCGCCTGTAGGGGCAGGAGGAGAAGTCTATGTGTCACTGGAGGTGGCCGTGTCTAGTCAGCAGACAGAAGGATGAGATCGCCAGTGCAGGGATCAAATACCACGACAGTATTGCCCATCATAGCCTTAATCAACCTGATCTCAGCTATTCACTGACCACAAATAAAGGGCACCGCTAAAGACACTTTACTGCTGCCCACAGCACTAAAGAAGAACTCCGATGAGCACGATTTTGATGAGGTATGGATTTACACATGGTCAGTCAGTCATAAAAACTCATCAATTTATGTGCATATACTGCAAACATCAACAATAATGCTGTATGTCCATCATGGTCAAGGTGATCTCATTTGTATTTGTAGATTTTCATACGTACAGTTTGCGCACATTTTTATACACACATTCATTGGTTTAAATCAATATTGGATATTTAATTATGAATGCATTTGCACATTACCTTTGCCAATGCAGAGGTCAATCTTTAAGAACGCAATTTTGATATTCATTTTAATATTAATTAGTTAGTTATTTAACACTTCAATCTTTGTATATTGTTTTATGTATTTAATGTTATTATATTTTAAAACACACACACACAATCACATCAGTGCATATGTATATATTCTCAGTACTCATTATAGTTTTTTAATGTCAGTCATTATGCTAATATATCAGGTCACACATTATTATATTAATATGTATTTGTATACATTTGTATTTCATTTTTGTATAATTTAGTTGTAATAATCTATGAATGCATTAATATATCAATTTTAAATAAAACTTTTTTATTTGCATTTAATGTAATTGAAGCCTTGGTCAATGACAATACAAACAAACCAAATATATATATATGTATGTATGTTATAGGCCTATATTTTATTAACATAGACTATAAATCATGTTTCTATTTTTATTTTAATATTTAATTGTTTTATTTATTATTGGCTATATGTAAAGGAGCATTAACCTTGATTAGTAATTATTTTTAAAAGATGTATGTAATGCACTGTATTGATAATATCTCAAGCTGTTCATATGTAAAAGGATTTACTTTAAAATTTTAATATGACATTTTATGTCTATCCAATTCCAGACACAAAAATGTACACGTACTAAAATCAGACGTGAGGTTTGAATAATGAGATCATGTTGTCATGGTAGCGTTCAAACCTCTGTTTTACCATAGTACATTTGTTGAATGTATGCACTGCACATACTAATTTTTTTATGAACTCACGTGTGCACAAACTCAACAAAAAACACCCTACCCTACTTAAAGTCACACACTATCTTCAATGCCAGCACAATGCTAATCATCTCTCTCTATGCCAGTATTCACTGTATGTCAAATATGGAACGTGGCATTCTGCGTCTCATGCATGTTAGTTGTTCGCTGTTGTCTGGCTGTCTCAGTAGGAGCAGGTGTCTTCCCTCTGGAAGAGGAATGACCATGTCAGCTCACACTGCGCCGGTGCTGATGGGAGCTTTGGGATTCAGCGTGGGCAGCCCACAGTGAGCGCCGCAGCAGGCCGATACTTCCTGCTCTCAGGCATGCTAATGTTTTATTAAGGTTGCGTCCCTCCCCAGTGTTTCATAATTAAAGCATGGCTGAAGACACTGTTCCCTAATTCCAAGGTTTTATTGTATTTATATGTTTGCTAATAAAAATTTCCTGTATTACCGATTAGATGTTTTATTTAGTGTTGTGTCTGAGTGTCATGAATGAAATTAATTTTTGTCTCAGTCTGTCTGTAATAATTCAGTGAGAAATTCAGAGGGATTCGTGTTCTTTGAGATCAGTTGCATTTTCATAATTAAACAAACTGGTTTATATAAAGGGGGACATGTGGAAATTAAACGTCTTTGTATTATGTACTCGTTTATACCCTAATGCAATGCAAAACTTCCTTCCATCAGGATGTTTAAGGAAAGCCATGGTTTTGACATCTGAACCAACGAACAGTTGGAAGAAAGTTATAAAGGTTTGAAACAGCATGAGGGTGAGTAAATGTTGACAGAATTTATATTTTTGGGTAAACATAACTGAATGACTGACCACATTTACATATCATTGTTTATTCATTATTTAACAGATTTCCAGAAGAAGTAATAAAATCATAACAGAGGCTGTTTACTGCACATACACTACCAGTCACAAGTTCAGTGAGATTTTTAAATGCATGATCCTTCAGAAATATTCTAATATGCTGATTTGGGCTTGAGAAACATTTCTTATTATGATTTCATTTATTTTTTACAAACAATTATAAATGTCTTTACTCTCACTTTTGATCAATTTAATATTATTATTGCTGAATAAAATTATTGATATCTTTAAAAAATCCCAATCTTTGAACCATACGGTATAGGGTCTAAACTATCACAAAGTGGGTCAAAAAAACAAAAAAACAAAATTACTTTGTGCTAAAAGCCACATAATATATATTGTCACGCAAATTGTATGATATAAAAGCTCCAAAATAAGATATGAAGACATGAAAAGTTATTTTTTTGGCAGTTGAGTAAAATTATTGAAAAAAAAAGTTCAGGAGTCAATATATCATTGCTGGTATTACAACTGTGCTATTTTTTATATTGGTCTTGATGGTGTTAGATGGACTGTTTATTCAATGTCTTTTACAACAGATTTTGTTTTAACATGCTGTGTACACTTGTCCATTCACACAAAATAATCAGTAGAGGCATCCAAAGAGGAATTATCATCCAGTGCCTTTTAACAGGGTACTAATCGAATTAGTTTCTCGCAGTGCACTCATGCTTTCAAGACAAAGAGTGTATTTGTGCCTGTGTGAGAGAGAGCTCAGAGCTCGGTACAGGGCCGATGAGCAGGGAACGGGTAACAGGGGCAGGCATATGGCCACGGGGGGTTAACGTAAGAGCTGGATCACGGGCAGATTTCTCACATAACCCCCCAGCCGCCATCTGCCACCGATCCAGACCAGAACCAAAAGAGCAGGCGCAGAGTGGCCCGATCTACTTCAGATCGCGTTTAGTCTCTGGCCACATTAAAACGACAGAGAGAAACAAAGAAAAGTGTTTAAAAAAAGACAGGCTTGCAATCTTGTGAATTAATGGCTCGTTCCAAAGTCTAGTAAGCTGACTATTTAAGGCATCATAAGTGCACACCTGCTGTTCCAAATGGTAGGCAGGGTGACTGTACTGCCTTCTAAGAAAATGTATTTTGGCCAGATTCTAAGACAGAATGTATGCTTCACAAAGGAAATGTCAAAATGCATTGTGACGATCTATTTCAGCTTTTCCGAATTCGGGGAGCAGTTCATTTGTTGTTGATGCTATTCAAATGTACAACACATTTATATTTATTTGATTATTCTTTGCCATACTTTTTCTTTTCTTTCTTTTTTCTCATTTTTTAAAATATTTAAACTACTTTAGGTCTAAAATAAAATAAAAATGTAAAGTGGCCCTATTATGGATTTTCGAAAATGTCCTTTATACAGTTTGTAACACATCTCTAAGTAAATGAAAACATCCTGCAATTTTAAATCTGAAATTGCACCATGTATAAAGTTATTGTCTCTCAAAAGAAAGATCGACTCTGAATCCTTGAACGAGTCGTTTTTAAAAAGAATCCCAAGCCGTGCCTGTGCAGACCTGGGAAAACTATTTTCGCTTTGGTCTGAATGAAAATGCAAATTATTCTTTGCCACTAGGTGCCGCTTTTGGATCGTTAAAAGCGCACAAACACTGCTTAAATGAAATCGACCAATCACCGCAGCTTAGCGTCATTAAAGGAGGGGTTTGGAAACATGTATTATTAAGCGAATAACTTGGGAGTTGAGCAAATAAGGTAAAAATAAAAGCATATTATAAGACAATGAAAGTGTTTTTTCACCTTGCATGCATGTCAACCTGTTGTTTGGGACTGCCAAAACTATAATAGGGGCACTTTAACTTTTCAGTTTGGTCCAGTAATGTGCATGTAGATTCTAGAATATGCAACGGGCAAAGTGATTGGTCATTCAAATGGAGGCGGGGCTTCCCTTGCATCACACCGTATTGAGCCTTACAATTTCTCTCATTAATTTTTTACAAATAGTCTGTCCTCATACCATGTATGTGTGTTTGACTTAAAAATATGATTTATATATTTATCTTTTAACTTTGCCTTTTTCAAAATCATTCTGATGCTAAACTGACTTCTAATAAGACAAGAACTTCTGTTCTTTCCAACACTCTTCTCTAAATATCTGTTCTGGGAGTATGCGAGTTTGGTGAGTGAGTACGAAATTCTGTGAAAAGGGCACATTTTTGCTTAAAAGCATGCATATGTACCAGCTGTCCACTGTAATTACAACAGTAAACGCCACTATTAACTGTAGACAAAACTTATTTGGTTGCTGTAAGGAGTGCTGTTTGTATGACTGTTTAGATCATTCAGTCACTTATGAACTTGCATTTCAGTTAACATGCTGTAGGCAGGCGCCTGTGTAGATTGTAGAAAGCGAGGAAGTTCACTTGGCTTTGGAACGGTACCAGTTCCTTGCAGTAATTAGGAATAATTTCAACTTTATTACGTACAGTTGCTCACTAAATCTTCGAGATGCTTCTCCCCATGCACTGCATCAGACACTTGGGCATGAAGACGTGTAATAACATTGCCCTTGCTGGATAAATGCATGAGGGTTATTTTTAGTGTGATAGGAGGCCCACAAGATTAATAAACATTCATCATCCTTTTCCTCCAAATTCCTGCTCTCCGTCTTCCTCTATTGCCTCTCTCTCTCTCTCTCCTCCTCTCTCTCTCTCCTCTCTCTCTCTCTCCTCTCCCTCTCCTCTCTTCTCTCTCTCTCTCTCTCTCTCCTCTCATCTCTCTCTCTCTCTCTCTCTCTCTCTCTCTCTCTCTCTCTCTCTCTCTCTCTCTCTCTCTCTCTCTCTCTATCTCCTCTCTCTCTCTGCTTCTCTTCTCTCTCTCTTTTTTCTCCTTTAGGACAGTGAGAGCTTTCTATCACACTTTCCAAACACTCTATCCAGGAAAGAGGAATGGAATAAACGGTGCTTCCATATTTTATTCCACAGTAAAATTGAATAAAAATAAAATAAAAAATGACACCGGATAGCAGTAGGGTTCAATCCCAGGACTGTTTGGAAATCATTTTGGTAATGATGTCTTGATTTGGCCCTGAAGCACATATGCTGATAACCTTCTTGTTTCGGTGTGACGAGTGCAGAGGTCCTACTGGAGAAACTAGATTTCAATAAGAGTTGCGTCCACATCCTAATTTATTCTGGTCGCTAACTGATTAGAAGGCTTGTAAAATGAACAAACCCATTTCTTTTTTTATATTGATGTTTACAGGTGGGTAAATCTGAAATCAGTCAGGCATTCAATAAAGTGGAAAATAATATTATTTCAGAGGCAAACAAAGTGGATTATACAGTTATATTTCCGATGTCTTTTTATGTGTGACTATTCTCACATAGCTAAATTTACATGGCTTTTCCTATAATTTTTTTGGGGGGGAATTAACAATTTAATAGTAAGAAAATTATATTTAAATATGCATGTTATACA